>KN886743.1:19822-33178 GCA_000934455.1 Apostichopus parvimensis
ACCACATAATATATGATGTCACTAATGGTAATATTAAACACATGATGATCTTACAGAGATGGTTTAACACACAGATGGTATCTTAAACCACATAACATATGATGTCACTAATGGTAACATTAAACACATATGGTGCTCTTACACAGATGGTTAAACACACAGATGGTATCTTATACCATATGGGTCTTAATACCATATAATGGTGGATCTTATACCATATAATATATACCACGTAATATATACCACATACTACATCTTACACATATGGTAAACACACAGATGGTTATTGTAAACCACATAATATATGACGTTACTCATGGTAATATTAAACACATATGGTGATCTTACACAGATGGTTAACACACAGATGGTAATCTTATACCATATGGGTCTAAATACCTTATGATATTGGATCTTATACCATATAATATATACCACGTAATATATACCACATTCTATATCTTACACAGATGGTAAACACACAAATGGTAATCTTATACCACGTAATATATGATGTCACTAATGGTAACATTAAACACATATGGTGATCTTACACAGATGGTTAAACACACAGATGGTAATCTTATACCACATAAAATATGATGTCATTATAGATTACACAATACATAAAGGATAACATACACCTCATAGTTAAAATCTATGCGTTCAATGCACAGCGAATATTCTGTTGATGGGTAACAAAATATTGTATTTATTCATTAATTATTTTTCTTTGTATTATATCATTATAATGTTCTTGTAAAATACAGTTTAATATGAATAGATTGTTAATATATATTTATCTTTGAAATAAATATTACGGAATCATGAAGCATTGCATGGTCCAATTATAATTCATTGTCTTATCATTTGAATTGCAAACGTGTTTCAATGTTTTTTTGTTGTAACAATTACAAATGATGTGAGCGATATTAAACAGGACTGTTTGGCTATACGAGCTAAAAGGCAATAAATGTGTGCAAAACCAAAACAAACATTTCTAATGATAGAAAAACAGTTTCATTATTCCACACCATGTTTCAACTTCCAGCGTATGCATATAACAGAGACGAGAGTTTTTCTCATAATGAAGGGCTGTTCACCTAGGAATGAAGAGGACAAGATGGTTTAGACCGTCGATTAGATGCTTCACATGGCATCCTTTCTTTCTTATGGTTCTAGTGTATAGTATATGTTTCGTTGAGGGTTCTGTCAACGTTTATGGTACAAAAAATGAATGATTTTTCTTTCTATGGCATGTCTCTATACGAGCGTCGGCCTTTTCATTTTCTTAGTTTCCCGTTCTCTTTCTTTCTTCCTCGTTCAGCTTTTATTTAGCTCCTTCCCTGCCTCTTTTGCCATGGTTTTGCTATAGTGTTCGGTTCAAGCCCGAGATAGAAGAGAGAGCACGTGGCTTAACGGTTCTACGTATACCCTCATGCCGACGGAATTCCGATACTCGTTAACAAAACATGATTACGTAATGCTTGAGGATGCACAAAACCATAGCTAAATATTTAGCATCCAATTTACTCAACACGTGAAGCAATCAATAAAATACTTGAGGGGGTTATCCCAGAACGAGTTGTGACAATCGATTACAGCAATAAGGGCGACATCAGAGATTAGAGTTACTATCGAATTATAGAAACCAAGGAAAAACAACCTCTGAAATATGTGAAACAAATTTACATCACTTGAGAACAGGATAAGAAACATGGACAAGGGCGGCGGAAGCACTTTTAATCTAGGGGGGGGCACCAACGTCAAAGGGCACTTTGCCGAAATTCGATTGGACTGATGCAGCCTGATATTTAGTACCCTTTGTATTATTTTTTGCGTATACACATCACTCCAACCCCCCCCCCCCCCCCCTCAAAGAAAAAATGCATACTAGCACTGCAATATCCAATGTGCAAATTGGGAAACAAGGAACAAGTTTTCTTTTCGAGACAAAATGAGGTGAAATCATGCTAATTGCATGCTAAAGTAGGAATCTGCCGAATAAGAGTTTATTTCTTGTTAAGAGCTTAAAAAAATTTCCATTCGAAATAGCTTTGAGTTTGACCCACAGTAATTCATTAATAGTCAGGGCGTAGCCAGGATTTGCAAAGTTGTAGGCACGACTACTAGCTGAGCGTCACCACCGGTTGGCGTGGAGCGTCCCAGAAAATTTTTGGTTTTACAAACCCCCCAGATGGCCGGAAACGGCCCTTCCCTAGTGTTCATTCTGGTTCCCTGGCCTCTTGCTAACTTGAGACACCTCATTCAATATCACTTTTAAGCCCCAAAAAACAAACGAGTTAAAATAGTACGTAATTCAATACTACATAATATACTTAAAATTAGCAAGGTACATGTACAGAGTAGTCTTACTTTTCAACTTCTGATACTTGTACAGTAGATACACAGATAGGCCAGTAATTGTCTTTGATACAACTGTAGCTAGTAAATGTTTATCGAAAAGGCTGTTTTGAAACTTGGAACAGGCAACGAAGTGCTGCAGCTCTATACATATAAAGTCTGTTAATCAACGATAGGCCCGGGCCTACAGTGCTACATACTGGCTACGCCCCTGATAGTTCTAAATTAGGATTAGATCTCTTACTGAAATATCGCTGACCTAATAAGGTGATCAAGGGTACAATTTTTAGGTAGAAAAAGGGCACATTTTTAACCTAAGGAAAAGTGGTGGGGCACGTGCCCCCTGTGCCCCCCCCCCCCCGGTTTCGCCGCCCTTGAACATGGACAACAATATAACATGATATGAGTGATTGTAATAAATACATGAGCACAGATACATATTTATGCCACACAGTCAGATGAATTGGTCACGTGCTTAACTTTAGTTATTTGTCCACACACCCCAAAACATGAGAGTAAAATATTGGGAACACCAAGATGCACGGGCACTTGATTAACACCTCTGTATCCATTAACAAGGGTTTAACAATTAATATATCAAATAATTTTCCAAATGACCATCCTATAACTATTCATAAATGATCAATCAATTGAGTCGTCAATATTTAATCGATCACCAAATCTTGGGTGGGAGTACATCTTAATTCACAAGATTAGAACACTGGTAGTCAAACCCATCGACGAATGCATATAGAATGAAAGGAAAAGATTGCAAGTGAATTAGCGCCCTCAAATTTTGTCACGACCAGTATGTAGGCGTGTATGTGTGTATGTATGTATACATGTATTTTAGATCCTCCTGCAAGCAGGAACTCCCAAAGAAGCCTCATTGGCTTATCAAAGTCGCAAGCTGACCGAAGTCAGTCTCTTACATTCATATTTAACGTCCATGGTTATGAATTGTCAATTGTCATCAACTCTGTAACTGGACGACATACATTAATCTTGGAGTGACTCGAACCAGGGACCTTACGATTGGAAGGCACCAGTACTTAACTTCTTAACCTAGCCGAACACTATAGTGAAATCACATAGACTTGATTGTCCTGTACACTTTCAATTGTGCACCACCGGTTGCCTTGGCTTCTAAACAGCCTCGGTGCTCTCGGGGATCAAACCATTTGCTACATGTCCACACTCTCCCCTTCACTCCTTTTCACTCAAACATTTTTGCAGCAAATATCGGCCTAAAAGAACAAGCAGATTTTGTAGGAAATTGTTCAACGTCTAAATAAATTTTGTTAGCAGATGTCAGAAATAGCTTTTGATGTAAATGATAAACTTTCCTGACGAATATTTATTTTTTATCTCCGATACTTCTTATCAAGAGTCAATGCGGTACAACATAGGTCCAGAACAAGAGAATGCTAATCATTAAACAGATGCATTGCTGTGTTAATTATGAGACCTCTCCATCTCTCTGGTCACATTGTGAAGTTTACTCCATTAAACTTCAGTCTGTATATTTCTGTACATAATATGTCCAAAATTGTAAACCAGCAGCAATTTTTCTTGTTTGTTGGAGTGCCAACTCAGATGCGTCTTTTTGAACATTCTCTTGGTTTTATGTATTTTTTTTTTTTTGGTCAGTTATACATTTGCGGTATGCTGATTAACCATACGCCCTCAACATACGCCCTCAACACAGAGTATGAACAGATATGAACAACATTTCTCTTTCAGTAGACATGCATCGCTATTCACCGAATTTTTTGCTTCTAATGATTTTCAGTTATAAAACTTCAGTAATGGGCCATGTTTGTTCATCGGATCATAACTGAAAGTATACTTTGCAAGACACGGGCATTTTTTGTGAGCTATAAAAATTGTTATTTCAAAATGAATGTTGAGCAGTGGCTCAAGTGATGTGAGTTCAGAGATTATATCAGACCATTGATAAAACCTTTCAGTAAAATCTCACATTATAAGTGTGGACTTGCACACAAGTTTGATAATCTAAGATTCCACTTTTACCCCATCATCCCAGTTGACATGCTCGCTATGAGTACCTGTGATCTGAGTCCTAAGTTATAATTGTGACGTTTCTTACCCGAGGTACAAGGTAAATGCCGGTCTATGAGTAGCTTCATAATCTTCCAAAGTTAGTGGTATATCTTGAAAGAGAAAATATCAAACCATGAAGTGTGTAGCACCTACAGAATAATACAGTTATTAGGACAAAGAATCCATACCTTTATTACATTACTTTATCTAATTCTGAAATTGAATAAAGCATAAAGAATAACGGCTAATCATTCGCTGCTCAAAGTCTCTCAGCAACAATACGTATACCATGTTACATACAACAATACGTATACCATGTTACATATAACAATACGTATACCATGTTACGTATAACAATACGTATACCATGTTACGTATAACAACACGTATAACATGTTACGTATAACAATACGTATACCATGTTACGTATTACAATGCGTATACCATGTTACGTATAACAATACGTATACCATGTTACGTATAACAATACGTATACCATGTTACGTATAACAATACGTATACCATGTTACGTATAACAATACGTTTACCAACGTTACTACTAATGTTGTTGATATTCCGGGACAATGTATAGGAAATTGCCAAATTGATAGTCAGAAGACTTTGAACAAATATGACAAATGTCTCACATAGATCTTGTAGAGCGCAATCTTATTACCTTTGTGAAAGTGCGCCATCACTTTCCTTACACTACTATAAAGAAAAAAGGTTGACAGTTGGACGCAAAAAGAAGAGGAACAATCTTATGTAAATCCTTAGTAATCTTACGGTAAATCGACTGGATCCATGCAAGATATTTCTTTTTACGTATCAAAGAGAGCCTAGAGCGATTTATTTCATCGATATTTTGTGTAGGTGGGACATTATTGTAACTTAAACTTTTACCTCATGCGAATTATTTGTGAGGGGAACTCCTACCAGTAACCACACGTTACGTGCGTGACGTTTCTTTTTTACATTAATTTTATTATAAATGCGGTAAACCCTGTCGTTACTGCGACTCAGTTTACAATAACATCACCGTAATTACATATACGCCAATATATACCATTCCTTAATATGTTTGTGTACGCACAGCAAGGAGTGTGCGTAAATTTCTTATCGGACTATTTTATTTCGTCAAACGTTTGAAGGATTTCGAACTTAAGAAAGGAGCAGGATCAAGCCCATTAATTTGTTTACCTATTTTATTGGATCCTCCTCGCGGAATGCGGGCACTTGCTACGTAACTGCGTAACTATCACCATGGAGACTAACGAACCATAAGTTGAAGGTAGGAAATTTTAATTACTTATTTTTCCTACAATCTCACTGTTTAAAAATTGTCATTGGTGAGTCGGCGTTGATTCTCAAAAAATGAGGGACACTCAATTCATTCATAATGATGTCACAAATAATGTGTTCATTCATTCATAATGATGTCACAAATAATGTGTTCATTCATCCATATAGTGATGTCAAAAAAAATGTGTTAATTGATTCATAATGATATCACAAATAATGTGTTCATTCATTCATAATGATGTCACATATAATGTGTTCATTCATTCAGGATCATTACACCCATAATATGTTCATTCATTAATTATGATGTCACAAACAATGTGTTCACTCACTCATAATGATATCACAAATAATGTGTTCATTCAATCATAATGATGTCACAAATAATGTGTTCATTCATTCAGGATGATTACACCAATAATGTGTTCATTGCAGATAAGCGGAGCGTCCCGAGGATTCCACAGCTAAACCTTCTTTATTCCCAGTTCTTCCTCTGCAAGAATGGTGTTTGATGTTACGTACCCCTCATTATCAAAAGCAGATCTTCTTAATATTAAAATGAACTCTGTGGCAAAGATGGTGGAAAATACCCGTTTCCAGACCACGCGAGTCTTTCTTTTTATCAAATTTTTAAATTTTCAAAAAATCGGCTCGTTTAGTCATGAATGTAGACAACATATTAACGAATAGTTAGAGAAGCATGAATGAATCATTGCAACCTTAGTTAAGAACTGATGGGGTGAACCCTCACCAATTGCTCTGAGACTTGGTCATGACCTAAATAAATCGATTAAATGTCGTATGTAGCGATAGGTGGCGTTACCCTAGTGGCGACACGACTCGCACGTACTCTCTCGATTTTTGTTGTTGTCTTTTTGAAGTACTTTACGGACTTCTTCTGTATATTGTATTTACCAATATGTAGTTAAATGTTTGGTCGTTTGGACTATTTATTCTGCTTGTGACAGTATGTCTTTGTTTCAGAGAGTCCAGCGTTTTTCTACCATCCGGTAGGACTTCATATTCGTCGGCTGGACTGCATGCTCTACGTAGCCAGCCTATATATACACAATGATGTGTGCCTATTTAACTACTGTATACTAACATTCCAAAGGAAATTATTAGAAGGAAACGCGGTAAACCAGAAGGGGTGAGAAGGGATGCGCAGACAGATATTCAAACCATATCTGTCATAATTTATTATGGGTAATGTACAATCATCGAGCAATCAAATTGATGAAATCTGTGCTAATGTGAAGTATTTACAAGAAGATCGTAACGCTAGCATACTGTCCTTCACTGAAACCTAGCTCACAGATCACCACAGTGATGATGCCCATTTATCAATTGATGGTTTCAGATTGCTACGAGGGGATCTTGCTGTTGATTCTGGAAAAGGTAAAGGGGCTGGTGTTTGCATCTATGTATATAAATGAAAAATGGTGCCACCCTAATAATGCGACCATCAAACGACACTCTTGTTCAACAAACATTGAAATTTTATCTCTCAGTGAACGACCCTGGTGTCTGCCACGGGAGTTTTCACAGGTTATTGTTTACACCATAGATGTGCCCAATCGCAACGTATCAAAACCGGCTGCATTGGAACTTTCTGATGTCATTCATGAATTTGAGGCCTCTGCCCCGGATGCTCTTACAATCATCAATGGAGACTTTAAGTATTGTAGCCTTAAGAAGAGCAGTGTGTATTACTACCAACGTGTGACGTGTGCAACCCGGAATACTGCAACCATTGACTTACTTTACTCCAATGTTAAAGGACGCATATATCTCTATTCAGCTACCCAAACTTGGAAAAGCCGATCATATATTCAGTTAACCTGGCGCCAAAGTATAGACCTATTGTACAAAGACAAAAGCCCTCTATTTTTACAGTTCATCAATGGAATGCTAATTCATTAGACCATCTACGAGCGGAACTCAATTGTTACGGATTGGGAAATGTTTGCTGAAGCTTGCAGTGACCTCTTGATGAACTAACAGAAACCGTAAGCTTTTATATCAACTTTTGTGTCGGGTCAACCATCCCCACAAAGCAGATGAAAATATACCCCAACAATAAACCCTGGATCTCAAAAAGGGTCAAAAATAGTATCAACAAGAAAAAAGGAACATTTTGGGGAATGGAGATCAGGAGGGATTAAAACAAGTGCAGTTTGAACTTAAACGGGTGATCAAGGAAGAGAAGGCCGCTTATCGGGAAAAAATAGAAGGACATTTTACGGACAATAATATGAAGCGTGTTTGTGAGAGTATGCGTTTGATGAGTGGGTACACTAATAAATCTAACTCTTGCCAATTACCTGCCACTACCGTTGATTATGCAAATGAATTGAATTATTTTTATAACCGTTTTGACAATAATGATTTTGCAACAGATCTTGACAATTTAAGTTTTATTGCTTGCCGATTCTGATTGCGATTTAGTGGTAATGGAGACTGACGTACGTCGTCAATTTTCTAGGTTACACTCATCAATTCTCACCAATTCTCATCCATTCTCATCAATTCAATTCAATTCTCATCAATTCAATTCAATTCAATTCTCATCGATTCGATTCTCATTGATTCGATTCGATTCGATTTGATTCAATCAAAAGCTGCCGGTCCAGATCATCTATCATCAAAGGTATTAAAACATTGTGCAATAGAACTGGCCAATATATTTACTCTCATTTATAATCGATCTTTTAAAAATTGGTTACATTCGTTTCATTATGGAAGTAATCCTGTATTATATCTATTCCGAAGAAATCAGCAGAAATATCATGCATGAATGACTTGCGCCCGGTATAGCACTTACAGCAGCTGTTCCAATAAAAGTATGTGAACGTTTATTTTTAAAGCATTTTAATTCATTTGTAAGCTCCCTTTCTAGACCCACTACAGTTTGCATATCAATCTAGTCGTAGCTGTGAAGATGTCATCCTTTTAATTCTCGATCAATTTATACTCTCACTATGAACACTCTAACACTTCTTCTGCGCGTGTTATGTTTTTCGATTTCTCCTCTGCCTTTAATATACCATACAACCGCATAATTTAGTCACTAAGCTTCTTAAAATTGACATTCCAGATGGTTTAATTAATTGGATCATGCAGTATCTCACTAAGAGAACATATTATGTTAAACTTAGTTCCACTTTTCGTTCAGATCATATTATGTCCAATACAGGGGCCCCACAAGGGACTGTCCTGGCCCTATTTCTCTTTACATTTAATACATCTGATTGCAGATCTCTGGAGGAGGGATGTCCTGTCATCAAGTTTACCGATGATACCGCCATGGCTGGCCTCATTCATGGTAATAATGACAGGGCGTATCTGTGTTAATGATGACAGGGCGTATCTGCGCCAGCTTCAGTCATTAGTAGATTACTGTGAATCTAACCGCTATGGCTGGCCTCATTCATGGTAATAATGACAGGGCGTACCTGTGGTAATGATGACAGGGCGTATCTGCGCCAGCTCCAGTCATTAGTAGATTACTGTGAATCTTACCGCCATGGCTGGCCTCATTCATGGTAATAATGACAGGGCGTACCTGTAGTAATGATGACAGGGCGTATCTGCGCCAGCTTCAGTCATTAGTAGATTACTGTGAATCTTACCGCCATGGCTGGCCTCATTCATGGTAATAATGACAGGGCGTACCTGTGGTAATGATGACAGGGCGTATCTGCGCCAGCTTCAGTCATTAGTAGATTACTGTGAATCTAACCGCCATGGCTTGCCTCATTCATGGTAATAATGACAGGGCGTACCTGTGGTAATGATGACAGGGCGTACCTGCGCCAGCTTCAGTCATTCTTAGATTGTGTGACTCTAACTTTCTACAATTAAATGTCTCTAAGACAAAAGAAATGACTTTTAATTTTAGACGTAATGATATTTTACCACCGCCCGTTATTATTAAAGGTAATAAAGTTGAACGTGTTTTCATCATACAAATATTTAGGAGTGGTGCTGATTGATCAATTGACTTGGGGGGTCATATTGATATACTAGTCAAAAATGTTGAATTCTATGCTATATATTGTCTTCGGAAAATGTCATGATTCAATGTGCGTTCAGAATTTTTAGAGATGTTTTATAATTCTACTATTTGTGGAGTCGGGAGATATTGTCTAATTTGCTTGGGTGGTAATGTCAGTAAATCAGAAAGGGACCGAATTGATAATATTATTAAGAAAGCTGAAATCATTTGGGGGGTTCTCAGACTGTTGTTGACACTGTCTACCAGTGCCTTCTACAATCCAAGCTTGATACAGTGTGGAGTGACTGTAGTCACCCTTTCCATCATCACCTTCAAGACAGGTTAATTAAGAGAGGTATTGGCAGACTGATACTCCCACAACTAAAGACTAGACGACACCGTAATTCCTTCATCCGCCGTGCAATAATACTTTACAATAATAACTTGAGTCGTTAATTGTTTGGCTTTTTGAATGGATATGCTTATTGTTTTTATCCATTTAATCTGTTCTTACTTTTTCAACTCTTAAGTGTTAACATGAATATAGGTTTATGTAATTTGTACTTTCGATATGTGCGAGTATCATAATTTCCATTTATGGAACAATAGAGTTTTACTAACTTACTGACTTACTTTAGCGACCCATGTTGAAGTCGTGCGTCACAGTTTGTACACAGGCTGTCTAAACTCTTTGCATGCTTGGGCGAACCAAACTTAAACGTCATTGCCCTCGTGGTGTCGTACTATATATTAATAGATTATTACTATGATAACATTGAAATTGCAAATAAGTGAGTCATTTCTAAAATAAATAGCAATCCTATTCAATATGTAGTTATTTATTTATGTTTGTGAGTGAGTCTGTGTGTCTCATTGATTCAAATATTTCTTCTTTGACACCTACAAGGAAGTTCCGTATTTATTGTGTTAATTTGAAAATAATTGTACAGCGACAGCGGGATATAACAAGGTCGTATCTCTCCTTGTACTACAGAGCAACATAAGTTCATGTATGGATGAAGCTTTCTTACAAAACAGACAAGGGGGTAGGAGCCGGGGGGCGGGGGCACGTGACCCCTTTTTTCCAAAATAGCAATTGTACACTATACGTACTGGCAAATAAAATGTGCCCTTTGATGAAGAGCTGTGTTTTGGATATCTTAAGCTTTTGTTAAATTTTTATGTTAATTATTTATTTTTAGTCTGTACATGCTAGATTTAAAATGGCATCCCATATCATTTTGTAGCATGGTTAACAATAAACAATCTCAATAAATACTATTGATAGAATACTAACACATCATATATATTTTAGGGATATGGCCGGTGTGTATCGGTTTATAGCATAACGAGTGGTGGTTGTGGAATGAGAAAGTCTCCCTCTGATGTTGTGCCCCTCCCAATTTTTGGAAGCTCCCTAGCCCCCTGAAAACAGACCAGGATCCCGCCAATTCCCCCCCCCCCCCCCCCCCCCCCCCCTCCCATCCACATATCACACAGAGGCTTCATTATGCAGTTATGTCTGTCACCGGGCTGCCTTCTCTCGCATTCTAATATTTGGAATCATAACAATGAGAGTATATCATCCATACATTTGAGGGATCTCCCTATATTTTCCTGGCCCTCTCATCCGACTCCGGATTTAACAGCCCTGACACGCTCTGATATATGCATAATGCACCAATATTATTACAACAAGTCCCCATCCTATGTTTATTTAAGTTTGTTTTCAGGATCTGAATTCAGAGAAACTACAATGAGCTCATTCTCAGTAACGTTAACAATTTGAATTTGCTTTTACAATTCTGTTGGTGAGACTACATACGACACATCAAATGATAATCCCTTTCTCTTCCTCTTTGCAGAAACTCTGAAACAGTAGAAACATGAATAAGATCAATTCATATGTACTTCTCTCTATTACTATGTGAAGTGTGTATCTCTGCAACTGCAATAGCCGTTAAAACGTTTCTGTATAGTTTACTTTGTTTCTATAGTTCACTGTAGTTCACTGTAGTTCACTGTAGTTCACTCTCTGTAGTTCACTCTCTGTAGTTCGCCGCAGTTCGCCGTAGTTCACTGTAGCCTGATTCGTAGCAGGGTGTGAGTACATGGTGGAATTGGCGTGGTGGCGGTTCTCCTTCGTTTCTTCTTCTTTTTTTTTCTTACTCTCCGGTGACTTCCATTCCGTCATGGGTTTCTTTAAGTAAAACAGAGAATCCACAAACGAAAGACACACTGTCTGAAAAATGTACACTTTAATCAAACTCGAACATCTTCTTTTTTATCACCCAGATCATTTGTCATAGTTACAAATAACATCTATCACGTATTCTAAACATCTGATAAGACAATGGATGATAATTGTACCATGCAATGTTTCATTATTTATTTAAAAGATAAATATATATAAACAATCAATTGGTATTAAACTGTACAGTATATTGCAAGAACATTATAATGATCATATCCAAAGACAATAATTGAAGAATAAATACAATATTTGTTACCTATCAACAGAATATTTGCTGGGAAATGGAACTTATAGATTTGACTATGAGTTTATGAGTTTCTTTATGAATTGTGTTATCTTACTGACATCATATTTTACGAAGATAAACATCTGGTTATAACTGAAACTCTAAACGGAAGAGAAGATAAAGTCGAAATGTTCAAGACGAGGTCGACTATTTTTGCTATACACGAAGAGAGAAGTATGTAATATTATTTCTTTGTCTATTCTTTGTATATTATGACAATACGTCTAGAAGACACTTGGCTGTGAAGGATCACCTTACTTGTTTAACGTTACTGTAATTGTTATCTTCCACCAACTATCATACCAACTTGATTTGAATATGACCTTTGACCTTCTACCAGATGTTTCCTGTTAGGAGAATAAATGTCTCAAAACTCAAATATTGTAAATTCCCATTAAAATTGTTGATAAGCCTATGTCTCATTTTGCAATACATTGATTGACTTATGAGAACAAGGCGCTAGGGAAACTCGGCTATACCTGAGCTGGTGACATTTAATGCAATGGTCACGTAAAAGTAATAAACTCGAATGATAGAGCAGCTAAGTATATAATATGTTGACGTGTGGTAATAAAGTATATATATAACAGTACACAAAACAAGTCCATTATATATTTCATACAGAATTACTTTTCTCTTCTTATTATGACACTGGTGACATTCTTTAGTAACACCCTTTCGTGGTACAAAACTTGTAATCGGCCAGTTTACAAAAAGGTTGAATTTTGTTAGAAAAAACTGGATCGTTACGAAATTTGGTGTTTTGTGAGAATATTATTTTTTACAATACGTATCCTATGCGTAACCAGGCTAATTGATTGATTCAAGTGGAAATGAGTTCTTGAAATTATAGTCTCTTTTAATAAATTTCAACCACTATCGTTAAATAAAATAAAGGATGTATATTAAGAGATCATTGCGTAACAAAATGTGAACAGAGTATAACATCAAAACTACTAGCCTACTTCATATTTACATACGAATTCAATGGCATATACGTAGAGCCTACCCCTGATCTATGCTGATAAATACGAATTCATTAACAATACGTAGAGCCTACCACTGATCTATGCTGATAAATACGAATTC
>KN886744.1:23427-43952 GCA_000934455.1 Apostichopus parvimensis
GGGGGGGGAGGAGTGTGTGTAATGCACTTTGATACCTGCGTGTACCCAAAATACTTTGAGAGCATTAAACGTTTTAGAGAATTAAATCATCTGACACTTTTTATGATTTTATTACCTATTACTTTTACACATTTTCGATTTCACACCTAAAGCGGTTACGTGCCCTAATCCTTTTGTGGCAGTAGCTGCATTTATCACAAACGAAGACGAATGTCAGACAACTGCACAGGTTCCGGCAGGAACCATTTGTAGGTACGACTGTATAGAGGGATATCTCGTGGTGGGATCGCCTGCCATAGAATGCACAGATCGTGGATATTGGAACGAAAGTGCACCTAGATGTGATAGTAAGTTATACTCAAATTGTTTTGCTTCTTCTTTGAAATTGGTGGATACATTCCACTTTTTACATTTTGTGGAGATGATTATGGAAACAGGTACGAGGAAAATTAGCGTCTTCTTGTTTAGGTGAATTCAATCATTATTCGGAGGGATATTTTATGATGCAGATAATTGCGCCAGTAGGTTCGGTTTTCAATTTCTTTTACAACACGTATTGTATTGTTTGCACATATTCACACATTACGCATAGTAAAACTATTAACTTGCAAGTCAAGACTATTAGACTGCTCTCCGTATTAAAGTGATACTGACTACACCGTTGAAAATCCGAACTTGGTAAGACAATTGGTTATCACTAAAACGATGCGATCAGAAATAGTGTTACCTTTAAAGTAACTAGATAGGGAAGAAGAACAGGGCGCGTGAGAAGGCCAGTTAGGACGAAGAAGCTGTGCCGGGAGATTAAACGTTCTCTACACGTGATATCATGCAGTCCGGACAACAGCACTAACGAAGATAAAGTCATTGGTTAAGTATCTATAGAATGACAAAGTGTATTATAAGAGAATAGGACGCCAAAATGAACGGTAAGACAAAAGCAAAATAAAGGATATTACATAGTTAATTTCTGTCTTATCCGCGCTAAATTGGTAGTCAACCAGTCACCCATAGGGTGGTAGGGGCTGAAGGAGGGGAGAGTTGGAAATGATGCATGGAGAGGATAGTGTAGTTAAAGAAGTGTTTAAATCAAACTGTGATTTGTTACGTTTGTACAGTTTTGAGATGCAGTGGTGCTAATCTTCCAGCCCCAGAAAACGGTTATAAGAGTGGATGTCCTCATTCAGAGGAAGCTTATGGCACAGAGTGTATTCTCGGGTGTGACGTAGGTTTCTCACCAATGGAGAGCACACGTGTAACGTGCCTTGGAGATTCAAATGGATCAGTTTACTGGAGTGACACAACACCAACATGCGAGAGTAAGTGGTAAAATTCTCAAGCCAGGTAGATTTGTGCTATAGAAACATATTGAGGGTATCAATAACATGAAGGGAAACTGAAATTTAACAGCGGTTTAATGTGACTTGAAATACGTTAAGGACACTTAAGGGACGTTCAGTGCCGGTCTCGGGAACATGAATTTGCGCGACAACATCATGCCTGCCTCGTAATTCTCTGAACAATCATCGCAATGAGAAGATTTGATTTAAGCCGGTGTTCATTCACGATCATTATATGGATATTGTTTCGATAAGTTACCGTTGGCTTCCTAACCATTGAGATATACAGTACTAAACTAAATATCATAGACTAAGAAGGTTACATTATCAAACATCTGATTCAAGCAGACAAAATGATATATCATGAAATGCTATTTCTTGGGTTTGCTTTATAAGAAGTTCAATATAAAACAATGACCCAAGAAAAAGTGAGACGGGGAGTAGTGCAGGGAAATCTTAACACGATATCGTGGTTTTACCCTTTAATCATGCCTCTCAGATGAAATGTCGGCATGTGTGTTAGCGAAAATGTTATCACCAGGAACCACGTGCGGAAAACGATGGCAACATGTGTTAGAACTTACATTAGTCTTGCATACGTAACCGTGAAAGGTTCGGTGCCGGCTTCTTTTATTGTTGTTTTCCCCTCCTCATATCTGATTACTTTATCGCTGCAAAATGACCATTGTATTTTATTCATGAAGCATAGAATGAATAATTGATACTTGGCTTGCATACTTTCAGCAAACATTTCAAGAGTAACAATAAAGCATTACTTCTCCCTGCAGACATAAGATGTCCACCGATAGACCCTCCTGATAATGGCAACTATGCCATTTGCTCACTGAGAGATCAACCCGTTACCTCCCCAGACCAACCCCAGAATTACCAAACAATCTGCACAACTACCTGCACTAATGGCTTTACTGCATCAGGATCACACAGTCGATTTTGCCAGATTAATGGGCAGTGGGACGGTGTTCCCTTGGTTTGTGTGGGTAAGATTAGCATAAGTGTTGTGTAAAGAAAACGTGCATTTTCACATAATCTTCTATGTACTCTGTAATGTCAATTCCAGTTCGAATGGTCCCTCATCCTAGAAGAGGATGGGTCGAAGAGAAGTATGTATTTTAAAGTTGAACTGAGGTCATACACATTTCATTCTATACTTACTGATATTTTAGTGTGTTATTGTACTTACTGTAATTTCTTGGACGTCTCTCCTTGCAGATGAAGACCCACCTATTATCGTTGTTCCGCCTGATCCTGTGAAATTTGCTGGGCCCTTGGAGTTAGATGTGGTCGTCGACTATAGTGAATGGGAAGACGATATTGTTAGTATATTATCTATATCTGAGCTCTATCATTTACCAATTATTACTGCTTTTACCAATTATACTATCACGGCAATCACCCATTAATATAAACAAAAACCGCTCACATTCAACATGTCACAACGTTACATATGTTGCACCTTATTCTATTTTTAATCGGACTTTATGCAAGACCAAAGCCATTAAGCTTTAGATATTTTTATCGAATTGTAACCAAAACGTCTTCCAGTAATGGGGTGCATTTAAACCCCAAACATCAATAGTTTGTTAGCATGTTTGCTTTATTAACCAAAGGAGAGTACATATTGTTCATCACTACAATATGGGAAGTTATCAAAGAAACAAACCATAAACAATAAATGTAAAACGAGTAACAGAAAGCAGCAAACTTTGATAATCGGAAATACAATGGGATTAACCTTTGCACGTATTTGTTACTCAAAATAGATTGAGAGTGCGATTGATGCTAGTCCCCCAGTTGTGCTGCACCTGTCAAGTATTAATGGTGTCGCTGTCACTGGAGGCAGGACAACCGTCTTCCAAGAAGGTAACCATGTTCTGGGGTATACTTCCACAGATCAAGCAGGCAACGAAAACAGATTTTCCCTTCAGTTAACTGTGAAAGGTATTTATTGGTACATTCGAATTGTGTTTTCTTGTTTTTCTAAAATGCAGTCCCAAAAAGTGGATAAACATAACATTTTACTTCCACTGTGATATGATATTTTAGTTTTGAACAAAGAATATCAACAGAAAATAGGTTAACTTATTTCACAAAAGTAATCTTTAGTCTTTTGACAGAGGGCGCTGTCGTATCGGTCCTAACAGTGCCGTAAATACGGCCCCATGTCCGAATGCGCAGTTTCTATCACTACTACAGATCTCGAAGTATTATGTATATCGCTGTAACATATCTCACTCTATATGCTAGTTGTGAAAATATGTTACCAAAAGATCTCATCTTCACTAGTTACGAGAAGAATCGCAGGTATAAGTCAATTTATTTCAGTTCAGAGACTTGCATACACTATTATGGAGACACTCAAACTTAGAACTCAGTTTAGCGGACTTGATTTAAAATATCAAAAAAGGAAAGGTATTCTGATTGTTTGACAACCAAACGTGTGTAACATTGTTCAACGAACGGTGTTCAACATTTTGTTTCCAAATTGTGCTAGTTATGAGTGTTAACAATGGTACGTTAGTTCGAATATGTCACACCATGTGTGAATTAGGTAATGAGCCCAGAATTGTCCGTCAGAGGTTCCGCAAAAAAAAAATTCTCAGTGATTTCATAGACTGTAACTTGAGAAGTTTCTCGGAACAAGAAAGAAATGATATAGCAGCGCCCAGTTGATTTACGGCGTGGCTACATCCCAATTGATGTGGCATCTCAATGACCTTTCGCATTGCCTCTGTAAGAACAATAAAAAATGATGGTGTGAATGTTATTTAGTTACACGGTAATGATTTTGTACGGGTGTACATGCAGTCAATATTAAAGTGGTAGAGTAATGTTTTCTTACAAAAGTGGCAATTTACTAGACAATCTTACAAACGATTTTATAAGGTTTACTTATAAAATGGTTTACTTAAGGTTTACTTATAAAAGGATTAACTTTAAAAAACTATCTGATAATCAATTGTAAAAGCATAACAGAGAGACCTGGTAAAAAGTAAGCCAAGTATTTTCTCTAAATTTACCCAGCGAAGACTTACAAATATCAAATGTACTGTTGTTAATAGCGAGAACACTTATGCTTATGTATTAACATGATGTGATATGATATTGCTTCAATACGTACAAAGAGTCTGTGAAGGCTCCTCACATCGCATTTATTTAGAAACAAAAAAACTGTCGCCATATTGTGTTTATTAATACAATTGATAATCCAGATACATGGATAGGTTGGAATGTTTCTTGTACATTCTTGTTCAACTCGCATTATCATGGTAACTACACTCCTTTGTCTTGTTTTTGTTCAGTAATACGTTGCCAAGCACTACCTCTGCCACATGAGGGTGTAGCGGACCCCGTAGTAGGTTCTGACGATTGTAATGTAGGTGCAGTTCTCGGTTCCACCTGTAAAATCTCTTGCGACGATGGTTTCCATCTTTCATCTGATGAAACGTATTTCACCTGTATGGCTCGGGGTGCTTTCAATACGCTAGGCGAGTGGGTCGGGGAAAGCTCTCAGATTGAGTGTTTTCGTAAGTATGCATCATTAGCTATTTTATAATGTTGTTTTTGATAAGAAGGCAAAAATGTAATGAAACACATCTTACGTTATTTGATTCACAGCCAATCAGTGTAATCTGACTGCGGTCACCAATGGCTATATCTCTGGCTGTTCTGGAGTCACTGTTGATTTTGATACCACCTGTCAGTTTATCTGCCAGGAAGGATACAGGGATGAAGGTGGTAGGACACGACAAGCGAGGAGATGCTTAGAGGATGGGTCATGGACCGAAAAGGAACTTCAATGTCAGGGTCAGTAGCCTTTACTAATTATGTTTAATATAGCTTTAATTGTTACAAAGGATGAAGAAGCAATTGATCGGATGACATTGTAAACAGGTTTCAAATATCTTACACAATGAAACCACTTTTTTCCCGTTACAGTCACCCAGTGTCCAGGACCATTAGATTTGGCGGATGGGGTGGTCATTCCTTCGGAAGTATGTGAAAATGACGTGTATATTCCATTTAATACCAGATGTTCCTTCCTGTGTGTTTCTGGATTTGTACAAGAAGGCCCTTCATCTAGCGTTTGTCTTGACGATGGTTCCTGGTCTACGAGGAATGCTTCCACCAATTGTGAAGGTAAATATCCATCCGCTACCTGAATTGTTAACATTAAGATAGCATACCAAAAAAAAAATGATTCTCTTGGAAATAACAAGTCAATTGCAATACAATTGCTTAATGTTGGAAATGAAAATAGCCAATTCTACACACACATGTAACTTTCACATGATATAACTTGGAAAGTATCACATATTCTTCTAGAAGTACTAAAAACTTGATAAATCCATCAAATATGCAAGAATGTTTACGAATTACTAGTTAGAACATATTTAAGCAGCATTACCAACTCCTTGTGCTTTCTTTCACAGATATTCAAGCTCCATATTTCACATCGGATTGCCCTAAATATATTGAGGAAATTGCAGAAGAAGGCCAGAGGTCAAAGGTTATTGATTTTCACCCTCCATCAGCAGTGGACAATTCTGGGAACGTTACTGTAACGAGGTACACATTGAAACAGTAAATAAAGTGATTAGTCATATTTTCAAAGCTGAGAATGGACATATACACTGCGAAAATACACACTACGTGAAATGTCTCTTCTACTTCTATATAAACTTGTGTACAAGTAAGTTGGCCTGACGTTTCGATCCTAGCAGGATCTTCTTCAAAGGCTACACGACAAGCTTGTCATTTAGCCTTTGAAGAAGATTCTGCTAGGATCGAAACGTCAGGCCAACTTACTTTTACACATTCTCCTACACAGGCTCTGTAGTGGATAAGCAGTTTGCTAACAGTTTTATTTTATTTTGATTTCTTTTTAAACTTGTCATCTCTTTTATACCGCAGAAGAAGATAATATGTTAGTTGGGGATAAGGTTACCGAAAGGTGGATATGATATTTGATGGTTATTCAGAAGGGACTGATAGGTCTTTGGTTGATACATAGGAAATAAGAGGGTGATTAATGGTTGTTCTAAATGGACCCCATGTTAAAACATCGTTAGATGGATAACCTCAAGGTCTTTACAGAACAAATTGCCTAGATGTGTTTACGCATAACAAGTTGCTGTTATACAAACCAATTAGTTTAATGTTAAATAATCAGCCAACTATTATTAATTATTATTTTTATTAAGGGCTAATTATATTAATATTCTAAAGATTGCGAAAGCCATGCCCAGGCTGTTTGTCATTATTTTCTGCCATAATTCCAGATTCAGAGGGCCGGAGCCTAATACTCTGTTTTCTGAAGGCCATCATGTAACGACCTATAGAGCAGTGGATTTGTCCGGTAATGCTGCTCAATGCGACGTCAATATAATTTTGACAGGTAAATATGCCTACTTTGGACTGATAGGTGCGGATTTACGATAATGCATTTCGCGTTCAGCCTTTCAAAACGTTGTTGGTATCATTCTGCTCAATAAAGTGAAAATTTCTCAGACTCGATTCGTCCCCATCATAAGTGATATCTTACATGGGCTGACTATATCTGTGGTTTGTATGGATGTTTTGTTGGCCTACCGGAACAACTATTGTGAAATAACCATAACACTGAAAACACTGAAGATTGTATTCAGAACCAGTCTATGAGAGATCTGTTTTCGTAACCTAGACAACTGTTGAAGTAATCGTGTTTTACGTTTCACGTGGACATCAAAGTGTGAACGGAGAAGGGAAGTCCGATTACTTGCGCTAGAAAGTATCCCTGGGCCTAAAGTCCAAAACCTCTCATTATTATTACTTATCATTCACTTAACATAACTTGACGCTGCAAATGTAATTAGGAAATTTGTGTTCCACTTTATTTGTTACTAACCATCTCCGCGTTAGTTCTGTATCTGGATTGCGGTTGCTTGAATAGCATGTGTCGGTTCTCCGTGTTGATTCGGTTTTGGTTAACTGTATCTTATAAGTTTATGAATGTGAACGATCATTGAGTCATTGGAGTTCATGCTGTATTTCTAAAGTAATTAGAGCGCATTATAAGCAGTCGCATATTTATCATAGCTTTTCTGTTTTATTACTCGACAGTTAAAAGATGCACAGTTCCTCAGGCACCGATTAGCGGTTCCCTGGTTCAATGTGACTGGATTTATGGTGCTACTTGTGAATATCAATGTAATAGTGGTTATGAACTATTCGGATCTTTTCAAAGACGTTGCGAAATTGATGACAATCTTTTGCCATCTTGGGATGTACCTCCACCGATATGTGAAGGTAGGCAAGTGACAGTGTGTGTAAAATTGGTTATTTAAGAGCAAAACCAAATGTATACTTTAACTACACAATTGGATGTGGGTCTTGTTTTCTTAATAAGAGAGGATGGCAGCTAATGCAAACTCAGGTCAGACCCAATTGGCTGATTTGAATCCCAGCTTAACATGAGAACAAAGACCGGATTGCAATTGCTATGTACATATCAGGCAATATTTTCACGGTTCATTAGTATCTTCTTTTACGAGTGAAACCTAATTTTGTTCTTTTTCAGCTGTCAAGTGTCCGGCATTGAATACCAATGATAACGTCATTAAGTCGGGGTGCGTTGATGACGTGGAGGAAAGTTTCGGCACAGTCTGCTCTCTTTACTGCCCATTTGGTTTCAGTTCTAACGGGAGCAGTATTTCAAGATGTCAGTCAGATGGAACCTGGGATGTAAACGATTTCACCTGTCAGGGTCAGTAGACTCCACGCAACCCTTTAAATATTGAGTGGAAATAGGAGAGGAGTGAAGTAAATTCCCCACACTCGGTTCAGGGTTTCCTGGTAATCTGCATGGGTTTTGCGTTGGTTTTCGGTCATCGTATAGATATCGCCCATCCTAGTGCACTATGAGCGCATCTGTAGGATTGCAGGTATATTGGGAAGGACGAGCAAGTAGGCATTGACCTTGAATTAGGTCTGTGGAGGTGCAGTACTAACCTGTTACAACTTTCGTCGGTTGATTTGAGTGTAAATATAGAATGGAGACAGTTAAGCATCATCAATCGTAAATACCCAAACCAGTAAGTTTTGGGGTGTTTAAAGATTTGAGCCATATTGCTATTTTAGTAGAGATGTAATGGCTAAAATAGTACTTTTTGGTTCCTTTCAGGGAACATCCGTCGTTCTTATGGTTAATGAGTAGTTTGCAAACTTAACGCCTTTTTCTTACAAAATTAGGCAAGCTTGAGCTTTAAGCTCCTTTGGTGACGTGACCTTGGCGTTTTAAATAAATTAATGCACTGCAGACATATAATCTTTGCCATCTTACTTGTGTCTGAAGTTATACTAACCCACCAGGTTCAGTTCAGTGCTTCATGGGGCGTGAGGAGGGCAACAATTTCCCACTAATTTTGCGAAATCTGGTCGATGGAGTACAATATATCTTCCCGAACACACTACGTGTAGGGGAGAGATAATAATGCAAAATTGTTTGGTCCCAACTCTTACATCTGATATTAGTATGGGTGCTAGCAGGCCATGGTCACGTGACTGCTTATTTCTTATATAGTCCATGTTCATCTGGTTTTTCTATCACTTTAGAAAGCAGATGCCCACGACTTCAGGTTCCTGACGATGCTACGGTCATACCGCCAAGCTGTCAAGATGACCCTTCGTTCGGAGACTGGTGTATGTTTAGTTGTCCTCAAGGTTTCCAAATATTTCCTTTGAACCTTGAATCTGTATTTTGTAGAGCTGACGGTTCATGGACCAGCGATGTTTCTGGTGCATCATGCAAAGGTATTGTATACCATAAGTTCACGTCGCTTCACGTCACGTCTCTTCGTTCGGATAAGGAAACGTATGCTCGACGAAAAATAAACTGATCAAATAAATGATAATGAAACGGGTTCTACACAAGAAGTAAATCAATAAAAACATTAGACTATTATTAATTTATTAAGCTGTCGTTATTAGTCAGACAATATTTGTGAATGCTTTTGTACACAGATTATCAACCTCCGCATTTCACAAATTGTCCTAAGGACCACACAATCTACTTAGAAATTGCGACTTCGAATACTTACGTCAACTGGAATCTAAACGTCACTGACAACTCAGGAGTTACCCCCAACAGCAACTGCGACATTGACCAACAACGTTTGCCAATTGGTTTCTACCTGGTGACGTGTTCAGCTTCCGATGAAGCAGGGAATTATGCTTACTGCTCATTTGCTGTGACAGTTAAAGGTAAGAGATATCACAGAGTCATGCGTGGAAAATACAGTATTATGACGTCCGCGGAAATGTTGCAATGAATAGGTGTACAAATACAGTACGTTACCATTAATCACACTGAACTCGACATAATGAAAATGCATATGAAATTCTTTCCCAACTTTCCCAACCCATTCACTTCATTAACCCGTTGCCAATAGTTTTCCTTTGTAATTCTGATATACGAACTATAACACGGAGAAGTATTCATGTTTATGTACCGATAAATATTGAGTGAACATGGCATATTGTCTTTCACATGCTGGTTTGAGGAAATGTTCCCATGATCGGAAGTGTACTAGCTGCTTCCTGTCTGTAACTTAGTCAAGCATATTCAAGTTCCTTACCTTGTTATTTGATTCTATTTTAGCATACAGATGTCCTGTGTTACTGCCTCCTGCATTGGCACAAATCATTGGACCTTGTGTCAATTTCTACGGAGTGACTTGTACCATCGAATGCCTCTCTGGCTTTACAATTGAAGGCTCAGAAACAGCTACATGTCAGAGAAATGAGCTCACCGGTGAAATGTACTGGGAATACAATGACGGTGCTCCTTATTGCAGAGGTAGGTCGACGGGAGACTTTGTGCAGTTACGGCTGAGTTCGGCTGGAGGTGGGGTCGTTGCGGTTAGGGGGGGGGGGGGGGGGGTTAATATGTTATGTCCTGGGTTCCAATATCTTTTCATAATTAGTGAAATGCTAAAAGCAACATAGAGTGAAAATGTGAAGAAACGCTTTAAGCGCTCAAGATTTCATAGACATTTTAAAATATTTGGCACTTTTTCTTCGACTTGGAATTTTCATAGAAGCTGAAGTTAGGTGTCGCATTGTGTCATTAGGAACAATTGTAATAGTATCATAAACATTTAGTGCAATATCTGGTTATTAAATGAAAGTGAGGCAGTGTATAGTCTCGAAAATGATATAGAATTTGTTTTTTAAGGTCCCATTTGTTAATGGATAAGAGTGATATATTTACAAGTTTTCTTGTCTGATTCCAGATTCATGACATCATTTCTATCAAGATTATTGCAACTTTCTTTCGCTTTATATCTTTATTTCAAGTAATTACCTGCCCGCCAATCACTGATGCACATATTGGAACAGAGTTTGGTAGCGTGTATCCAAGCATTTGTCAACAACCAGATGTCATACTACCAGGAAGTACATGCACCTTATACTGTACCCATCAATTTACCCTGCAATCTTCAATTACGGTATTAACATGTCTACCCGACGAAACCTGGGATCATGATTTGGAAAATCTTAACATACAATGCATCGGTAAGACGCACTCCTCTATAGACACTGTCGTCTTAAATGAGGATGTTGTCATGCTTACAATCTGAATCATCATCATCAATGGCATCTTCTATAGATTTTACCTTCATAAATAATGGACATCTCTTGGAAATTTTAGAAAATGGAAAATAGCAAAGACATTTATTTATGTCTAGCACGGGATTTGAACTTCTGGGCTACAAGCTACAGGCCCAGCGCTCTGCCAACTGAGCTATTCAGCTGGGGTCTCAACAGTACCTTACAGTTCTGGCTATAAATTTCTTTGCTATTTTTCCATCGATTTTATTTTCACAAACCCTTTGAGTATTCATTTCAAGTGGCTGAATAGCGGGTTTGCAATTATTCAAAGGATAAAAAAACGAATTGTTAACCGGAGAACCTCTGCGACAAACACCCAGTAGCTTGCTTCAACTGACAAGTACATTGTGTTGCCCTGGAACTATTGACAGGGTATGCTTCGTCCAAGGGAGATATGCATAATAATCTATAGAATATGAGTAATTTAAGATTTCGTGGGTCCCGAACAAGAGAGAAAAATGATATTGTTTTGCTTTGTCAATTATCAGATGACATCAGTCCTGTAATTGTGTCTTGTCCGCCCGACTTCCATGTGGTCTTGACTCAGGAAAGCCCCTTGGCGGTTGTTACTTTCATTGAACCAACTGCAACGGATAACTCCAATGAACCTCTTCAAAAGGAGACGTCGCCGCCAAATCTTCAATCTCCATATACCAGCAGAACTGATACAGTCCTTTCTTATACATTCTACGACGGAGCGAATAATCATGTCACTTGCACATTTAGGATCATTGTTGAAGGTAACACTCAATTGCTTTACAAAGTATTTTAGCTACTATCAACATTACATCAACATTACATCATATCGGCTGAAAGCTCAAATCAGAAAGAATAATAGGGACCAAGCAAATTCTTTATATTGTTCATTTCAGAATTCAATAATTATGATTATGATGATTTCTCAAGAAGTAAATTGCATATCTTTAGAGAGATATATGTTCATTAGTACAAACACAATGAAGTCATATCTGAATCAGCTGGAATTAAAGATTTTGCGTTAACCAATTTCTTTATTGTTTGTCCCTCTTCATATGCTTAAATATAAAACCTCACTCCAACAAGAACCTCGGGAAACAATGTCAAACAAATGTGTTCTATAGAACCCTGTTGGTTAGAGACATTATCCCATTGAATTAACAACATCACCGTCTGTCTTCTGCATTTTACAAATAACACATGTTCCCTGAATAAAGTAATAACGTTCTACGCATGTTTGGCAGATAATATCTACCCGGTGTTAGAATACTGTCCAGATGACATCGACATTGTGACCTCAACATCCAAAACAGTCGTGGAGTGGTTGCAGCCGAACTTCACTGAGCCATCAAATGACGATCTGGAGATTCATTGTAACTTTCAATCTGGGGATGAGTTCTCTTTTGGAACTTATCATGTCCAGTGCGTTGCCACTAATCCAACGAATTCAAAGTCGACAACATGCAATTTTGACGTCTCTTTAGAGCGTAAGTTGTCTGGTGTTTTACATATTGTTTAAGAGTCTGATAAATGGTAGCAAACGTTCCAATGATGTTTAAAAATGTTATAAGTAGACACGCACCGCTTTATAACAAAGTAAAGATGGATAAACAAAAATGTTTACATGACTTATATTGTGAAGGTTTTAATTGACACACATAAACATGTACTCAGTCAAGATATGTAAACTTAATTCCTTTCACTTTATAGGTGCAACTAGTATAGATGCAGCAAATATTAACAATGAAAACTACATTGGAAGTATTACAACGGAAGAGAGTATCAAATAGTATGCTCTACTCCATCACTTTAGGCCTTAATTCATTAATTTTAGGATAGGGTTCACAGAATTCAAACGAAGAACGGACATTCAATACATTTGTGTTCTTTCTTTGACAAATTTCTTGAGGAATAAATAAGAGAATAAGTTACAAAAAAGATTGTTTACTACCATTTTAATCTCATCATACAGCGGTAACCTGCGTGGATTTGCGTCCCCCTGATAATGGAGGTCTTGCATGTGATCTGTGGTTGTATAGTACACTTTGTATTCAGTTTTGTGTCGAAGGATGGGATATACCAAGAACTGTGGAACGCGGATACGATGGAGAATTCTTGTGTGGCTTATCCGGAATGTGGATCCCACCGAAAGTCTACGACTGTTCAGGTAAACAATTGAGATTGTTGATACTACCGCAGTTAGTATTGTTCAATGAAAGTTTAATTAGTTTATCAACTTGAACATTTTATATGTTATATTCAAATACTATCATTTTTTAATGAATAAGTTTGATATATTCTGAAAATGTGTGGTTTACCGGTCATATGATGAATGAACATTACATGCAGTATTAAGAAGATAGACGTTTGATGGTTCAAATTTAAACCGCAATGTGTCATCTTAGATGATAGCATACTGTACCATGAACACCCAAACAACTACATGTTACTTTTTTTTAAATATCTTTCCTAAATCTTAAAGAATGGGTGAATTTAGAGTCGGGTTTACCATTTCTAAATCATATACGAAGTCCCCAAAAGCAGTAATATTATAGAAAATATATAACCTGCTTCTGTATGACTTTATATACTTGAAACAAAAACACTTGGATGGAATCATGAAGAACGAGTCATTATGTTATAATTTGCAAGAATTCTCATCAGTCTATGTTTCTATTCCTTTTGTAGAAACGGTCCGTCCTGGTAGGCTGCGACTACCCAACGAGCTTCAATATGTTTCTGGTAATTGTGAGAGTTCAGAGACACAGCAACAAATTGCTAACAACTTCCTTGAACTGATTGAAATGGACGAAGCACTTTTTGACACCTATTGTCGTACTAATCAAAACTGCACGGTTTCGAACGTTGAGGTTATCTGCGGAAACGTAACTGGAGGATCGAGAAGAAGACGTTCTGCAGCTCCCATCTCCAAATATCGAGAATGGAAGAGAAACAGTACTGGTTTCAAACAACGTCAACTGAGAATACTTTCTCGAGAGCAAAATACAGTTTTTAACAGACACCGCAGAAGTTTAGATCAGTTCGAAGTCAAAATTAAATTTGATCTTCTGCTGGACATATTGGAGGTGGAATCGGAAGAAGAATTTGGTGAGGAAGTGTACACTGCGGAAGATTCGCTCTATGGTTTGTCTGACGAAATAGCTTATCGGGCAGAATCTGGAGAGCTCTCACCAGAGGTGAATATGAATTTAAGTAATGATGTAGAAGAAATAATAACCACTTTGGTCAATATTGTGGAACACTTTTTATGCTATGTTTGTACAGTAACCTTGGTGTGAGTGGTAGGGCCGATTGACTGCACGACGTCTCAGGCGCCTGGTTTCAAATACCACTCCCTTTCAACATTACGTTAATTGCATCGTATTTTATACCTGATTTGTAACCTTGCTAGTTCCATCATCACAATCAATTGTATATGTAAGTTCATCAAAAAAATAATTGTTAACACAAAATATCAGTTCTTTTTTGTGTTTCATAGAAACCTAGCTTTATACGATTATTATTCTTGTCATAATAATAATAATAATAATAATAATGATAATAATAATAATAATAATAACGACGACGACGACGACGACGACGACGATGATGATGATGACGAAGTTGGCGACGACGACTATGACTATGACGATATTATTATTTTATTTTTTCAGGTTGATGGGTTGGATCTCACAATACAAGACGTGGTTTACTACTATATCAGTGCCGTTTGCGAAACAGGGTTTGCCAGTGATCCTTTGTACCTTACATGTGGTACGTAAATAAATTGTTAATCCTCGGAACAGCTAAGTGACCATGGTCTTGAGAAACTGGAATGATTTGGAATAATAATATATATCATGCTCCGAAGTTTTAATGCAGTGGTCCAATACTCCTCTCCTATCCCACCGCCATTATCCTTTCGATCATTGCATGTATTCAATTAATCAAAACACATTCCGCTGAAATTTTTAGTAGCATTTTATTGTTTATATTGAATTAGTCCATCAGTATTTTGCCAAATGTCATACAATTCCTAAGCTTCTTTCTTTGAAATTGAATGATAGGCGGTTAAATTAGCCATCTCTGTGAAGAAGAATACTCAGAAAATTTTCCATTACGTGATAAACTCTATCTAGTTGTGATCATTTTATCTTCTTAATGATATTTGGAGCTACATTAGTCACCGACAAGTTTAAAAATATGATCCCATATTAATTTACTTCATTTTTGTAGGTGCTTGCCCGAGAGGAACATTTGATAACGAGGAAGAAGACATCTGCGTACCTTGCCCAATCGGCACTTATCAAAACGAAACTGAGCAGACCAGCTGTACATTCTGCCCAGAGGGAATGTCTACTTTGCATGAAGGCTCTATAAATATCACAGAATGCCTTGGTAGTTATTTTTTACTCTCTTTAGGTGTTTCCGATGTAGTTCGCGGGAATTGACATCTCGACTGTCAGTTGTTAGCTTTTCCCTTGCTGTATTTTGCCATGTGCCTTGAAATGTGCCCATAAATGACATTTGGTTTGTCCTAATTTATTTATATCATATCTTTACGATAAGCCCCTTACACGGGGCATCTTCCAATCATCTCATTCATCCAATACGGTCAATTGATCAACCAAATCAAGAAATTCGCCCTCACACGTTTTTAAGAAGTATAGAGTCAGTAATTGTGCACCTTCGGTACTTTACAAAATCAATGATTTATTCACAAGATTGGCGATTGAGACTCGGCTTCTGACTTTGACCTTAGCTACCATGCAAACAACAACATAGTTAATTAAGTACTTAAAAAACTCATTATTTATGCCTGTGAAAGTTACAAGTCAATTCAATGTTTCCCTCTTGGTGCTATAGCAAAAAATCCCTTCTTATTTTGACCTTTGAATTCTCCCCTCTCACCCGTGTAACGAAAGCAACATCATATTTAATAATACTAGATATACTTACTGTACCTGCGATGGTTGCAAGTCAGTTCAATCCTTCTCTTTGGAGTTATATAGCAGAAAATCAATTCTTAACTTAGATACAAGTGTATGCTTAATCTGTTTACTATTAAATACGCGTATAGTGAACGCATGCACGCGTTCACTGCACACATACAGGTGTATATAGTCTCACGCGCATATGTGTCCCCTGTTCCAAATGGAAGGATCCGTGAAGTGTCTTTTGCATTGTGATAGAAATGGGCTTGTCTAAGCAAGGTTTCTTTCATTTGGGCATGGTCCTTATATTGGGGAGTGTTCGGAAATCAAGAAAAAAGTTACGGTCGGTTAGTTTACACTATGAAGAATACATACATGTATATGTACTTTGCCGATCGAAGCTTGTTGTTAGCGGTTCATATCTGTATTCCTATTGTTTTTTCAACAGCCAAACATGCCTTAGAAAATCATCACGGTCTCTATGAATGACTTTGTTTCTTTCACTTAAGTTAAAGTTCATTCATATTAAGAAGACAGTTGCAGAAACATAAAAACGATTGTAATTTATAATATTACTGCTACAGGACAATGAACAAGCGCTGTAAAGTTCATGTCTGTACTGTAATATTACGTCCTCTATATATGAGAGATTAGATAATAATGAAGGGAAGTTGTAAATGGCACAACATTATGCAGGTAATGATGTTAAACATGTACCATTACATATGTTTGATACTTTGTTATATTGTTCTATATGAATCAATTGACACCATCAAACATCAAGGTCAATCTATCACGTGACCACTTCATCCTAATTGTCTTAAGCCTGATCGACCGATTAATGGTATTTACTAGTAACTTTATAATTTCAGACTTTTGCGAAGTTGGAACGAACTCTCCTACAGGGTTAACTCCTTGCTTAGATTGTGATGTTGCGTCTTATCAACCAGAAATCGGTGCTTTGGAGTGCCTTCCGTGTCCAGAGGGTACCATGTGTCGGGCAAACAGATCTCATTCAGTCCAACAATGTATCAGTGAGTCTCGTTTCTATTACCATGGTTAGGTTTATATCGCTTAATTCGGCGTTTAGTTTTCAATGTCTGTGTGCTGCCCTTATGCAGTGTTCTGACATATCCAATAGTATACCAATCAAACAAACAAAGTTTACTGTTACGAACGACCACCTAATTGCCCTTTAATTTTTTTGTCCCGTACGTTACTATTAAATAAACAACTACACTAGCATGAAAAGAACAAAATTGAGTGCCATAAATTTAAAAAAAAATACAGCATGAATTGAGCATGTTTCTAAAAAACGTTTTTTTTTCGAAATATTATCATTTCTTAAGACTATTGTTAATCACTGTGCTATTAGGATCCATTGAGTACACTTGACGTCGACTTGCGCAATGAAATGGTCCATTTGCCCAAATGTACAAAACTGCTATGTAAAGTATGTAAAACTGCTACTAAATATCATCCTAAAGTTGTAACGCGAAATATCTTTCCTTTCTGTGACTTATATAGTGATACACTTTTATACTTGTAAACATAGACCGTATGCTCACAATTGTATTTTCAACATTTGCCTTAAAATAATATTCCTATCCCTTACACGACTGCCAAAGATTTTCACATACGTGAGAAACCTGGCAAATTTGTAATGGTACAGATTTAAACTTTCATCGTTTCTGTTTTCTGAATGGTTGGAATGGTAAATATTGCGGGTTAAAGCGGGTGTTAGCAGTTATATGTGATGTGATCTTTATATGTACCGATTATTGTTAAACTTGAGAAAATGTATTAATTCTCCCAGAATATTATTATTGTTAGTTGTAATAATTGCTTTCCTTCAGGCCAATGTCCTCCAGGGATGTACTCAGCAACCGGTTTGATACCATGTTTCCCTTGTACCATCCATACTTATCAACCCTCTAGAGGGGAGACTTTCTGCCGGGCCTGCCCAGATGGTTACATCTCACCAGAAGAAGGAGCTAATAGACGCCAGGACTGTTCAGGTATCTATATATTTTTGTGCATGGTATTAGAAATAACCTAAATTACAATCAATAATGGCGCATTTAAAGACATACCAACTCAGCATTAGCCTACTAAGTTCATTTACATGGACATTGTTGATATATGATCATGCCAATATGGACATTACAGTATTTGGTCTGATAAGCACGAAATAGTGTACTATTACGTAAGCTAAGCGATATTGCTGTTATGGTAAAGTGTCATTGTACTACCACTAGTTTTATGTCTGTATATTTTGAATATCAGAAACGTTTTGATGGGCAGTGAAAAAAATCCTACTCTTGTTTAGATTAGTCCATACAAATCGTACTTACATGTAGCAGATGTTTGTGATGATTTTGTTAAGCATTTTAAACCAAATGTAATTAAAGAACAGCTTGTTTTGTCTATCTAAACATCTTTAGTCTGTCCAGAATGCACGTAATAACATGTAGGAACACGAGATAATTACACAAAGGTTACTAGCATTCCTCCTTTGGACGTTAGCATTGAAATTATTCGGGTTTGTATGGTTTCGTGTCTCGATTCTAAATTAAGGAAATAGTGTGTTTGTTAAGTCTTTGAATTCGACTTTGAGTGCTCTGTACAAGGATTAATATAAAATATTCTTTATATACGGTTTATTCAGTCTAATCTTCTGAAACCTTTGTTACGAAAACTATGATCAATTTTACTCACATTTTCATCCATGTAGTCCTAACAGGTCAAGCCCTTTGTGATATGAGTCCATGTATCAATGGGGGAACATGTGTGCCGGGACTGGATAACTTCATTTGTTCTTGTACAGAACATTACGCCGGTAGGATGTGTGAAATTCATCATGGCGAGTGTGCTCTCGCTTGCTTCAACAGTGGAACTTGCCTGGAGTCAATTTCAGGTTTCTTCTGTCAGTGTTCTGAATTGTTCACAGGTATGAAGCAAAATAATCTTAAAATCGCTCAATTGGGAAAGTATTAATTTTAAGCTGGTGCAGGTATTACAATTGTCAAGAAAAACCTTTTTGGAGGGATTTCAATATCGTTTACATGCCATAAAATTAGTTTTGCACTGTGTAATGTTCCCCTTCACGAATGGCTTTATACCGGGATTAATTGTTCATATATTACAGGCCAACATATTGAAAAACAAAATCTTGATAATTTGTAATCTTTTTAAAGCTCTGCTGGCTTTACAGATAAAATATTCACAGATAAATATATAACGCGATTTGTCTGAAAACAATGCCATGCATCGCAGGAATGTTACATAAGGCTATATTTTAGTTTGGGTGCTAGACTAAGACATCCGTCCACTCCTATCGACGATCCTCCTCTAAAATCTTATAGAAAATAATCCTCACTAGTAGAAGTGTTACACGGTTTGTAATGATATGAACATTAAATGCTTAGTTATACACTTAGCAGGTAGATTTGTTTCGTAAAATGTCTCTGCGATTTAATCTTCTTAGCCAAGCACCACGTATGTGAGTTTTATCCTAAATCGTTTCCTTTCGCAGGCCCTGATTGTTCCATTCCAGTAGACAACTGCATATCTGATCCCTGTGCAAATAGTGGTTCCTGCATCAGTCAAGATGGTGGTTACTTCTGCTACTGTACTCGGTTATACCGTGGAGTGCACTGTGAGGAGATAATTGACCACTGTGAGCCGGATCCGTGCGTGCATGGTCGTTGCATCAATCACGCCAAAGACCAATGTATATGTGATGCTGGTTACACTGGTGAATTTTGTGATGTACGCTCATTCAATTACACCTGATCATTCTTGCATTCTCAACTTAAAAGCAGTTTAATCGCTTACAATTGTACCCTTCCTATCGCGTTAGTAAGACATGACTACATTTTTGTTTTCTTGTTCCTAACTTTTTTGTTTTTCTAAATCACATCAGCTTTGTAACGGTTTGTGAGGCTTTATCTCAAAGGCTCAACAAAGAGTATTTACAAGACAAATAAATATGCCTACAATATTTATTTTTAAGGTGTTTATTTGGTGCGTGTGTGTGATAAACGCAGTTAGTTTAATTACAGTAACTCACAGCACAATGTGGAGTAAAAAATTGCATCATTATTTCTACCCGATTTATGAACCACATGAGAGATAGCGAGTCATCTGTCTCAATTCATGGGTACGGAAAAGACCGAAAATCCGACATTAGTATGCACGTGTTCCTGTTTTTATGTAGGCCTAACCTTATTCTGTCACACAGATGGAGATCAATGAGTGTTCTTCAGAACCGTGTTTCAATGAGGGTATCTGTGTTGATCTCGAGAATGACTTTGCGTGTTCATGTCTGAACGGTTTCATGGGTGACCTCTGTGAGATTGACGTTGACCTATGTCAAAACCAACCTTGTCCTGAGCATGCCACATGTGTAGATTCAGACACCAGATATGTCTGTGTTTGTCCTGCGGGTAATTATTAAAGCCTCATCATGTCGAATTCAGTAATATAAACATGCACAAACCGATTCCATCTTGACTGCCGAGATCAAAGCTTTCAGTTTTGATGGCTTGCTTTTGATCATATTATTGTGATTAGGTATTTCTTTGCTCGCAGAAATTGAAAAAAA
>KN886744.1:51005-64431 GCA_000934455.1 Apostichopus parvimensis
ACTGGATTTAATGGCATTTTTTGTGAGAATACGGTTAGTCCTTGCATTGCACAGCCTTGTCAAAATGGAGGATCTTGTGTTGAGGAAGATGGACTTGCCATCTGCTCCTGTCTTGATGGTAAGTTGTGTTAGTGGAATGTAGTTGATTTGACAGGCTTTTCTTTCTGGGTGGCTATTGGTGATTCTCTCCCGCAAAGAGATATATTTTGTTGTCTTCAGTCTAAATGGGAATTGGCAATTATATTAAAATCAGTTGGATGTGTAATGGATAATGGGTCACATCTATTGATTAAACATAGGGTATCAGTGCGTTACTTGTTGTTGATATAGACTTCAGTCAAAATTTACATGGATAATTGGCGCTACGTAACACTTTGGCAAATATGTTTATAAATTGTTTTGTGACGTTCCGTACATCTGACTTGAAGCTACGTGGCAACTTATCAAGTTTATTCATTATTGATTATCCACCAATAAACTTTGAGACGTTCCTTTAAAGATTACATCAGAATTTGAAGGAAGTTTATTATATTCTTTTCATGTTGGATAACCGGAACTGCATTTGTATCTGCTATTTATAAGTAGCTGGTAAGATGTTGATACTAAATGATACCACCCAAGAGGCTCTATTTGTTTTATCATTCAGTTTATAGCAACAAATTGTATATTGTTCATTTCACATCCATTCACCCATCCCCACTCCCTCCCTACTCCTTGCCCAATCACTACCGAAGGTAGATAACATACTGCTCATTAAAAAATACATGATCTCTTGGTAGGAACTGCTACTTTCAGTTCAATTTTTCATATGCGGAGACTTCGCAGATTTGCTATGAAGGTAACGTAGGCGACGTTCTAAGACATATATAATGAAGAATATATAACAGAAAAAAAAAATGGAAAACGAATGCTGTTGTCTTTAAAATTATGGCTGTTGGTAAGTGTTATTAAAATAGAGTGTTTAAAAATATTGAGTTTATTTCTCCTTATGATATTTTTCAATTATTCATTTTCGCCTATTTCTTACAGGTTATGTTGGATCTAGGTGTGAGTTAGATGAAGACGATTGTATTCCCAATCCATGTAGTAATGGAGGATCTTGTCTTGATGATATTAATGAGTTCACATGTAATTGCATCGCTGGTTATGCGTAAGTAGTTCTTAAACTTCATATGTTTCGAGTCAGCCGCGTTTCCTTTGTCTAGAGAAATTGATATAAATGCTGCTATTCAAAACACGCAACGCAACGCCAAGAAAGAAAGAAAAAATACCCTTAACAACTAAGAGATCAAAGTGAATAAAATGTTGCTACAACTAACACTGTCAACATAGTGATGCACATTGTGTGTAATAAATACTAGAACCATGGAAAGCCAAAACTTTGTGCTGACATTTTGTGAAAGAAAATTATCGTTTAAAGAGGCAACGTGTCATACCTATTCTAGCTGTTAAAGATTAGGTAGATCATATAAAGACGACTCTTTTATACTGACACTTTTTCAAAGTAATACATGTCTACACGTTAACTTGTTTTATCACGATTTCATTTTTAAAACAGCGGACAAACATGTGACGAAAATTTCGATGACTGTCACGATCAGGAATGTGAGAATGGTGCGACATGCGTTGATGGGTTGGACGGATATAGTTGTAATTGTCAACATGGTTTCCATGGTGATTATTGCCAGCTAAGTAAGTCATAGCAGATGTGTTTTGGTCAGTTATTAAGATTTATAATTTACTTTATTATTATATATTACTGTATCTTTAATTTGATACAAAGGTGAAAGTAGATTGATTTAGTAGAGGCAGAGGACAATTGTTTTACTCAGTACGTGAAATCTACCTGAAGTTATTCTTGTGAAGACAGTTTCAAGAGGCAACGAAAATTGTTAATCGTCGATTCAAATGATTGAGCGTTGAATGAAGCAATGAAATTCATAACTATATAAAAATAGGTTTAATGTACCAATAGATGGGCAACACTTGCTAACCCCCTTTTCTTCCGCATATTCTGAATATTACTTTAAAAAAGAACTGAAATGATATTTCCGCTCAAGTGTTTAGTTTAACACTTTTGGATATAGTTATGAATACCCCAAAGAGCTTATCGGAGACATTAAATGTGTATGTGTACACTGAATGTATTGAATTAGTTTCTCTAACTGATTTTCTTTCTATAATAATTTCGAATACAAATTACAAACATTCAAGTACTTACTTAACTGGATCAGATTGGTAAACATCCTATTAATCATATAATGTATCCACTGCATTTAACACGTCTTGCAAACAAAACTTTACACTATTGATAAAGTATCGGACTTGCCACTCCCCCCCCCCCCCCCCCCCCCCCCCCCCCCTTCCCCCCCCCCCCCCCCTCACCATACGTTCCTCTTAGCCACGTCTTTCGGATGAATCAATTTTTCCTTGACCATATTTCTGCAAAAATGCTAAGAGTACAATTTTGTATTGTGCTGTTTGCGCTGTTTTGCGCAATTTCCTTCATTTTGCATAGTCTTTGTCTTTTCAAATTTGTTTACAGAATTTGATGGTGACTTTGACCTTGAGTTGAATTTGGATTACTCTACCATAGATGTTATCCTGGTAGAATCACGCCCAGTTTTTAATTTCACTGTTTCCATTTGGCTAAGATCGAATGTATTACATAATCTGGTCATCCTGGAGTACGTACAAGACGGGCAATACTCACCTCTTGCTATAACAGCTACCACAAGTCAAATATTGGTTAATCTTTTTGGGTAATTTAACCATTGTCTTTCTATACGTTATTATCGTCCTATAATGTATTTTTGTTAACTTTGATAACATTGGTTCATGAATCTGTTTGATTATTTTTTGGCTTGTTTCCTCTAAAATTAAGTACCAATGTAATAAAACACCCACATATAAACATTTTTTTCCGCTTCAGGTATATTTTTATCATTTCAGAAGATTAACGAATGTTTTCATTTAGTGTAGTTTATCTCCTTGGAAGTGGGAGTTAACCTACACGAATATAGCTTTTCTTTTGTGTTGCCTTGGGACTATATTTAGTTATTACATTTCATATACATTATATTTGACTATGGTTGTTATATTTATGTTAGGACTAGTACAATAAATGTCTGTGCTTGATCTAACACTTCAATACTCACATATATGTGCGTAGGACCAACCTACGTGACACAGAATGTAATAGACCGCTAACCATAGCAGGGCTGATAACCAATTACGTGATAGATTTGTTATCTGCGTGAAATTATTCTGCAAAGCTTGGAGTAAGGCACGATGTTTTATATATAGTAATCAACCAATTGTTCTTTAAAAGTAGTCTTCGAATGTTATATTTCTGTTATTTCTTTTCTCAATAGTGGTGTGTTTGGAATTTATGGAGCTGTTTTAGACGAAAAATGGCATCACTTTGCCTTAACCTGGAAACCTTACTGTTTACATGTTTACCTCGATGGTCATGAAACTATGTTTGATGAATTGAGCGATAACTTCGATGTTCGTCCCATCTTCAATCAGTATGGAAGATTCGTGTTTGGACGTTACTATGGAAATGGTACGGTGAAAGTTTACTTATTTATTAAAACACCAGACAACAAAATGGAGTCCATATGAACAATCATTACCATCATTGTAATCACATGATTAGTATATGTAGGAATCCCAGCTACTTCCTCCATTTGAGGCTAGATGAATGACTCCATTAGGTATGGAAACAATGCAACATAGTGAATGGATGAAAGATTTATAAACAATCATCTTTTGTAATGAAGCAGTGATGTTGTCATTGAATTACTTTAATCAGGCAAGTCAAAGTATCGAGAACAGTTCAGAAATGTAGCGCAGCTGCAGAACTTGTTTTGGCTTACTATTGCATTGGTTTTTGTTCAGCTATCATGTTATCTTTATAAAAATGCAAGGTTTGTCGTCTTGATTCTGTGTTTTAGTACTTTAGGACTTTATTCAGTTATTGTTCGTCCTCAGGATCACCGTCCCGGTCGGACTTCACAAGGACCTTCAGTAGTGTAAACATTTGGCAATATGTGTTAGATAAATCGCTGATTCAGGAAATGGCCAACAACTGTTCTCATGATGCACGGGGAGATATTCTCATTTCACACGATCTGTTAGCAGGCATCGACGAACGTGTAGGTGTAATAACGCCCTCCCAATGTGAAGGTTCGTGTACTGTTTCACTTTCAAAACTATCAGATTTCTTTCTTTATTGTTTAACTATTGGCTACTTATTATGGGTATCAATTCAGAACTTGGTGGAGAAATTCACTGTCCTACCAAAGGTTTTTTTAATGTAAGAAAACTTTATTCTTGCAAACAAGTCGCACAGTGAGGAAATTCTCAATGCAGAGAACATTGTCAGTTAGGCTATTATTTCCAATGTACCAAATTTTTAGGGCAATTACAAAACAATGTTGTTGTAGGAAAGTACATCTTCGGAAGTATATCAGCCGTAATAACATCACAGGGTGTATCTGATAAAACATTAGTTTACATTCAAACAACAATAGCATATCTACAGAAAGTAGCCAGATATTGAGACTAATTTTACTGCTGTTTCTGTTTACTTTCATTTATAGTATTTGATGACTGTGCGTCCTATCCATGTTCCTCTGAGGCAACCTGCATCGATAGTTACCATGGATACACCTGCCTCTGTCCGCCAAATCTCACAGGAACAACATGTCATGAGGACGTTCTTGATTGTACAGAAGATTCTTGTGCTGCGGGGGCCACGTGTATTGACGGCCGAAGTAGTTTTACATGTATGTGTCCGGAAAACGTTCGTGGTTCTTCTTGTGAAATTGTTGTTGGTAAGTAACAGTAGAAAATATTATCTCTCCTCTTAGTATAAGTTTACATAGTTATTGTAACTAGCATGCCGCGTTAAGTTCCGTTGAGATGGGATGAATTGTGCAGTATTTTGTGTTTTCAAAATTCAACAGTCCTTTGTTTTCATCAGCTAATCCTATGAATTTGTCTATTTCAGTTAACCTTGATGTATTGTTAGTAGCAATGAACTGCAGGGCACATGCAACAATGTAGTGAAGAAATATGTCATGGCGTCACTATAGTCTACTGATATATTTATCAAGAAAAAAATTTATCCAGCTTGAGTCCTGTAGAAAGTATAATATACAGATAAAAACGTATTATTATCGATTGATATCAACAATTCTCTATTACGTAAAGTGAGGTAGCTCCTAGTTCTGAAAGCTACCATAGTATAAATGTTTTGTGAGCAAGTAGAAAATCTCCTTAAAAGTATTCACGACAGCGAAAATCATTTTTTGCTTTAGTCGACGGCCAGTGGGGTGAGTGGTCAGTTTGGACAGATTGTAGCAGATCATGTGGCGGAGGCAGCATGACACGAGTTCGTTTTTGCAGCAGTCCAGCCCCCTCTAATGGCGGCTCACCATGTGACGGGGAAAACGTGCAGACGACAACATGCAATCTCCATCCTTGTCCAGGTGATTAGTTTGTTTTCACAACTGCAAATTATTCATAGGTCGTATTACGTACAGGGATATTCCACATCAAAGAAATCATCATACTTGAACATCTGACCAAAAAAAAACCCTTCTTTTCAACTCTCCATCTGTATTGGTTTAGAAGGAAGACCGATTCTTTATTGATTATTTTGATTTGTATCAAACTCAACAGTTGTACCCTTGGAGTAACCTGTTAGAAGAATGTTGGGAAATTGTCATACGTGTGATTATCCCTCAACTCTACACGGCATTGTGCAATCGCTTATGTGTGTGGTGTGTGTGCTTTTGTTAAGAGGTTGACAAGTGAATATTGCGTTTACACTCATATAACTTTGAATGTTAATGTATTTCAGTGTAAGGTAAATAGAACACGATATAATATCAATAAAATGTGTTATTAGTTGACAGTTGTATTTTGGCGAGGATATGAATACTTGCCATCATTTCCAAATTTAATATGTATGGTAAATTTAATTACTTGTCTACAGACACAACAACTACCATAGACACATCAATAGTTTGGTAATTTAGTTTATACGTAGCAGGCAATTTCATATACACAAACGTCATGAAGGGTTTAAGCAATCGCCAGTATTCACGTGTTGAAATTTAAGTTTGCGCAAATTACTTTGAAAGATTTCGAAATCGTAACTTATGATGTTCAGAATGATCTTTCAATCAGTGAAACTGAATTTTCTTCACAGAGTGAGTTCTCTTAAAACGAGTTATTACATATAGGACGAGCACACTACAGTGTTAGAGCTACAATGTCAAGAACGTGCTTATTGGTACAATTCATTTCAACCCACATGTGATCCAAGACCCACCCCTAAAGAGCGAGATCTCATTGTTTGATTGAAAGAGGAAATTAAGTCACATACTATGTACACTGGTTTGTTACACACGTACTCTTCATAGTATACTTTTATGCATCATACGGTACTTACTACACCCACAGCGTGCAAGCCTATACCCCAGTTTGAAAATGGCAACTTGAGCTGTTACATTACAGAAGACTGGGAATATTTCTGCATCCATCAATGTAACGAGGGTTTTGTTGCCAGCGTGCCTCCTCTCGAGAGCTACCACTGTGGTGTTTCTTTACAGTACCTGTGGAATGTGGAAACTCCGGACAACCCCTCTATGAGAGTATCAAGTTGTATCAGTAAGTTCATCGATGTAAAATAAATAATTTAATTATATCCCATTTTTACCCTGAATATATTATTAGTTGAGATAATGGACCATATTTATGTAAGATCTACGTAGTTATCAAAGTAAAACACACGAAGAAGGAGAGGGGGGAATAAATTGAAAGCCAACACATGTTTACATAGGCTTATACATTAAATATTCTTTCGATTTGTGTTAACTTGCAGGACCAGTTTCACCGTCTAAAGTCATAGTTGAGTACTCAGGTAAATACACAGACTTATCATGTACCAGAGAGAACCAAGATGACGTGATAGAGGAGATAACCAGAAGCACGAACCTGGTATTAAATAGAGTATGCCAACCGGGTACCGAATGCTTTTTTGATGCTGTCCACGTGGAAGGCTGCCCCATGGACGATGAGATTGATCAAGGGACCGAAGTCACCAAAGCAGTGACGTTTATAGTCAACTATGATCCTGAATTAGGTACGTATGCAAATATAACTATTGAATATCATTCACAATATAGATCATATAAAACCTCTCTCTTTTTATTGATTGAAGGAGTTAATGACTTATTGCTAAAAGTAAATAGATTCTCAACATTTGTCGCCAGTAATTAGTTGAATCGCATTAATCAATCCAATTGACTTAGCCACTGTAAAAATCTACTTTGTTATGGACTTCTGGCATCGAATAGCTTGAAGACCAGATTCATTTTCGTGGATTGAAGTAATCGGTCTCTTGTCATGCATTGTCTATCATCTATTGTTTATCTTTTATTTTGTAAGATCTATTATTTATTGTTTATCATTATTGGCCATTCTTTTTTACTATAACAGAGACAGAATCACCAAACAAGACAGATATAGCGCCGATTATTATGCATTTAATCGATGAGGATGTAGAGCAAGGTGCCGCTTTAATATCTATTTCTGGCCACATCCATGATCTGAATACCACCACTCTATCTGTTGTGGGAACACCACTCTGTCCGCCGGGTACTTACATCAACGGCCAAACATTGCTCTGTGGTCAGTTTTCCACTGTCATATACATTACACTGGCTATGATTGTTATGATTATTACGAAGAAAACTGGGAAATATTTTAAGCTGTCAAAAGAATATCCAGTAATGCAAGAAACCGCTTTTTAACGTAATTAATAACTATAAATAAGCAATGAAAACCCAGTAGGTCTGTCTTATAATCATGGTGGTTGCAATGGATATGTGTGGCCTTGCATTTAATCAGTGTAAGTCCAAGGTGGTTGCAGAGGATACATGTGGTCTTGCAGTTCATCTGTGTAAATCCATGGTGGTTGCAATGTATTTAATGTGGACTTGCAGTTAATCTGTTTAAGTCATTGGTGGGCCTGTAAAGCTTCCGATATATGGTGGACAAGTCTTCCTGCATTTGTATTGTTAATGATATGAACAGTTTCATCTAGTCACAGGGAGGGGAGGGGTGGGGGGTAGGGTAGGGTAGGGTAAGGTAAAATATGGCAAAGCGGCGGTCCAATAGGTAATGCAAATCCAAGTTCTTTTTCATCTTTACAGATCAACGTTTGTAAATCAGTTCCAGTGTTTTGAATTCGATGCCTTATTTCTTATACATTATATGTCTCTTTTCTCTTTGTGCTTTAGTACCCTGTGAGCGTGGTTCATTTTGGAAGGATCAGTCCTGTTTCTTCTGCCCAGTTGGTTCTTACCAACCAGATGTGGGAACAACATTCTGTATTGAATGTCCCCCGAATACAACCAGCCATATTGGTGCTATTACTCTAGAGGAGTGCACCATTACGGATATATAAGTACAAGTATTGCTATTATTATTCTTCTCCTTCTTTTTAATTTTGGTTTGTGGTTTTGTCTTTCCTTTTATCAGTATATCAAGAATTTAAATCAAGTTGCGAATCTGCAAAAGGAATATTTTAGCTTGTAATGTTTATACTTCCTAAGAATACTTCAAAAGTGTTTTTTGTTTTTGTTGTTTTGTTGTTTTAATGCATGGCATAGGTATTAACGTTTTATTTTCGTTTAAACAAATAGATATCTCATATTTTAAGTAGAAGATATTTTGTCGTGGTATTCATGTAACTGAATTCTTCTTATGTGATAATGAAATATCGGCGTGCTAATGTTAGACAGTTGAGCATTAATTTGGTTTGATGTAAAATACAAGGGTATAACATGATCATGGGTTCATGAAGTCCACCCTGATGCTTCTAGGACACTGTATTCGCTGTATGTTTATATTGTTTACCACATAACAAAACATACTTTGTTTTAAATTGATTCAGACTAAACACCGTTTATTCACAATCTGTAATAATTGAAATGGAGGTTTGGTCTTACCATGCGTTTATCTCATGAATTACTTAACAATTGTGTTATCCTGGAGTGCCTACATGCACCAGCCTAGCAATAGATATACAAACAAGTTGTGTAACGTTGGTGCTCATTTATTAACGTTTGTATAACATAATGTGTTCAATACTTTCAAGAAGCATTTTGTATTTCATTAATTTATTACGGTAGACATAACAATTGAACAAACCAAGATGCTTTAAAACTAGCAAATGTACCTGTCGTCATTTATTGCAAATAAAATTTGTTTTATCTGGAATGAACGGATTTCTACTGTATTAGTTTCTATGTATTAGTTTGAATATTGTTAAAATTTGACCATAGGTTATTAAACGTCGACAATTTTGGTCAAGCCAGGTACCACGCTTTGCATCTATAAGCCACTTCCATTGTCCTATACCATTTATTCCCTTTATTAAGTTTAGTATACACATACCGAACATGAAAAGATTGTATTTCTAGTCCAGAAGTATTTACATTGGGGGCCCAAAACATTGTTGACCTTGGGCTGATGATGTAGGGACCCGTAGTTATTTGCCTCACCTTCCTCATTTGCATTATACGGCACTGTATTTGGTAGGAGTCTCCTATCTGCCACAGCATAGCTTATTGATCACTAGTTACGGCTTCAGCTTTCCTGTGACCCACTTCATAGATCTAGATTCTCTTGTAAATGACATTACCAGACGTTTTGCCATTTAGATAGGGTAGGATGACATCGGTAAAGAACGGTTGTGTACTTTGTAAACGGCAGAGACAGAATGAGGATAAATCCTCTGTGTTTACTAAACTACACTTCGGTAATGTCGCCATTAATCTAAGAAATGCAAGTAATATTATCCGGGCCTTCAACGAGGGGTATAGGCGCCATCAAACTGAAAATGACGATAGTCTCGATCCGGTTGGACAGATGTATGCCCACTGTATCATTAACATATAACTTTTCATTTGGATTGGGTAGTCAATAAATGTTCTTTTTTTTCAGAAAGGTGGATAACCTTTCCTTTCCCTCATCCACATGCACACTCAAGAAAGCATCACTATCAACGGTTTTTCCATCTTCTAACACCTCCAATCACAAAAAGTTTTCCACACTTTCTTCTGTTAAAAGTGTAAATGGCGAATAAACATTGCTGGCTTGAAGGTCGGTAACCGATTCGTTACCAGGATAATTTGTAGAAGATATTGGCCCATTAGTCTTTGTCACTATAAGTTCAAGTTGGTATTCTGTGCTTTGGACCTCCTTCAAGTGAAAGGAATTATCTCTTTTAGTCACAAGCCGGAAACAGAATGTGACGCAAAGAAGTGTTGACGAAATCGTCTAGCTTGTAAGGATCATCAAAGTCATTGCAATTGACATCCATCGATTAAAACTTCTGAGATCACAGAGAATATTTGCGCTGTGTTAAGATTAATTACATAACAGACGCTCAACAGGCCTGGCAACGTCATTTTTCGTAGCACAATTCATTACTACTGACAGATAAACCTAATACGTAAGTCGTAGTATATCTGAGCTTATGATGGTACTTTCATATCTAGCAAGCTTTATAAAGAAAACTTGAACCAAGGGTATTCAATACAGATTATGAGGGGACTTTTTCTCATATATCAAGAAATACCCGGCCTATTTGCAATTTGGGACCTTTTCGCTAATTAATTGTTTAACGGGGACGCCTTTCATACGTCTCGTAATTACTAACGGGAAACAATTCACTCTATCTTCCTATAAGAGTGAAATCCTACATGTGTTCTTTATCCTTGGAGCCACTCTTCGTGAAGAGTTGAAGTCACTCCTCACCTGGTATGCGTCACTAAATTCCTAAAGAGAGACAATTCACTTTTTGAGAGTGTTTACGATTATCTTCACTCTTTCTATAAGAGTGAAACCCTACATAATTTATCTTATTTTTGCTTGGAGTCACTCTTCGTGAAGAGTTGACGTCACTCTTCGCCTGATATGTGTCTCTTAATTCCTAAAGATATACAATTCACTCTTTGAGAGTGTTCATGATTATCTTCACTCTTCCTATAAGAGTAAAATCCTACATAATTTTTTTTTAAGTTTGCTTGGAGCCACTCTTCGTAAAGAGTTGAAGTCACTCCTTATACAGACGACAGATTTGATTGTGCCAATCGATTTCAGTTGCTTTCTTTAAGGCTTTACAGATTAAAACTTGAATTTAAATTTGACGTGGTCAGTGCAGTTTCTATTTTTGCAGATATGTATTACCCAACAAGGTAAGCGAATTATGGAGTCATGCTATAAGTTACCACCATAGATGCCATATACGGTAATCTATAAGAAAACGGTGGCAGTTTTCAATTCTGTGTCGACCAAACTAGACCAAATTGTTCCAAAAACGTTGCTACATTTACATGTTTAAAAAGCATGCTTGATCTGAAGTCAGCGGTAGCACAAAACCTGAAAACTTCTGGTTAAAACGAACGCTGGAGACTGCATAAAATAAATGGATTCATGGGCGTCCCTTTCCTCAATTTTACAAACGCATAAAGCGTGACGTTGCGAATTGGTACCATCCTAGGTCACGGAACAATTTGCCAAAAGATATGTGCTTATGGTTCTCTCTCAAGTACAGATATGCTTTAAACTGATTTCAGTCGATCAAAATCTAAAGTAAATACAGATCTAAATGAAACATAAAGTAAAAAACAGAATGAGAAAACGTACATTATACAAAGAATGATATGATACGAAGAGAATTGCACATTGCATACATTACAATTCTTATATGTAATATCTAATATCTATGTTAATATATTTAGAATACACACAAAAATTCAACCCTATGAGCTGATTTCATTTCCTACCATAACCCTCCCCCAACCCCTCCTTCAAGACGGTTCATCTATAAAAGATGACTTCGAGAAGCCCAATAAGCACTTGCTACTTAAAGGGATAACGTTAAAATCTCTGACTTGAGGAATGTAGATCTTATAATTAAAAAAAAATGATTGAAAGGTCTACTAGGGGACTAGAACCTAATTTGACAAATACAAAGCATAAATTAAGAGTGTTTACGAATAGTTTCGTGGCCACGTCAATCGACAAGACACACGGTTGATTGATTAATTTCTATAATTAACTTCCACGTTACAATATGAATTTAGTTATTTCAGCCAAAAACAGTTTTAAATAATTACTCATAATATTATTCTATAGAAGTCTGGCAAGCACATAATTTAATGACTTTATACAAAAAAAACTATTTCAGATCTTAGAAAGAAAACGTTCTTCCACATCCACGAGAGTTTGGGCACAGGAATTCCCGTTAATCTCACTGACTTGAACTACAGACCAAGCTTCTTTGTCATGTCCTTCTGCAGTTGGAACTTTTGAACCTTTAATGTTACAGTCATTGGGTACGAATCTACAAACTCGACATAACGAGGTATCTTGTAGTGAGTTATCTGTGTTGAAGGAGAGATAATTATCAAGCTATGCATATGATGAAGACATGCAACACGAAGAACGAAAGGCACGACATCCGCTCACTGATGCGTATGATAAGACAGTATGAGTGGACTTTAGTACGTTACATTTCAGACCTCTCCCCACCCCCTTCTTCACCCATTCCCCACCTCATACAATGTCATAACCTATAAAGAAATGGTTGGCTACGGTGGAAGTTCGGTTCTAATATTACTCAGGAAATGATTATGTAAAAGAACAATAGATCTGCTTCGTACGAACATGAAAGCAAGGAGGTGGTATGTACCTGTCGGAACAATAGAATATATCCATTTAAATCTAGTTAGATTAAAGTAACTCCTTTTCAGTATGCCATTTATTACCTTTCCCTTGCAATATTCTTTAATCTCATCTGCAGTAGCTGTTTTTCCTTCTTTAAGCTTAATGCACGCACACAGCTCTTCACCCATTACGTCGTCGGGTACTCCAATCACCTGCAGGGTACAATATGCCACAGTCAAAGACAGTCATTAATTAATCATAAATATACATAAAATAATCAATATTCATACAGACATCACACCAAGTACTGCTCGGGTCGAGAGTCAAAGTCAAATAGACGCAGTTAACAGTTTTATCAATGGAAAGGGTCGTTAATTGTTAATGTACAGACCACCAATACCTTCACTTCGAGTGAACCCAATGCAATGATTCAAAGAGAAAAATCTGTACAGTTTACGACTTAAAATAGTTACGAAAAATTACCGCATCGAATGGGTACGGATGAAATCAACTTAGGAGGTAAAACATTTAACCAACTACGGATAGATTGTATACCTAGCGTTGATAAAAGAATGCCAACTACAATATATTAGAATTTCACGCAAATCAATACCCCCTCCCTCATTTTCAATTTAAAAATAGCACTTCGTGTCTCTGTACCCTCCCCCCC
>KN886745.1:43069-59003 GCA_000934455.1 Apostichopus parvimensis
AAGTTTGCAACTTGGTAATGAATTGATGAGAGATATGAAACTAAGCTCTCAAATTTCTTATAGCCAAGATAGCTCAATTTCCTGCTCATTGATGGTGAGCGTAGGGTCTGATACCAAACACAGGGTCTCATGTACATGCGCAGGGGTTCAAAGGCAATTTCATGCTGATCACTTAATGAAACCGCAGCCTAACGAGTTGTAAGTTGTACAGCATTACTTGGAAAGTAGTTCAGACTCATCATGCTGGAACTATCTATATGAAATGTCTCCCTGTTTGCTGGATAGAAGAAGCTTTCTAAGATTTGGTACAAAACTTTTAAGTAAGGAAGCACAGAGGGAGAAAGTAAGGGGGCAGCAGATGAATAGAATGTATTAAGCAAAAGTAGTAAAGTGTTATGACTGGAATAAATGTTTGCAACTTGATAATTATTTGAGGAGCGAAATTAAACTAAGCTCTCAAATGGAGAAAGAAAACATCAACCAAAAATTAAAAAAGGCAGTTGAAAGGTGTTTAACATTCCCTGAAGCATTTTTAGTGATGCCATGGGTGCATTTCGGTAGCAAGATTGTGCATTAAACACCCAAAATGGTGACATAGGTTATATTTGCAAGTACGGACAGTAGTGCAAGAAAACAGGTTGCAGAAAGATCGTCGGGATAAATTGTGTACAATATGTGTATAAGAGAGAAGTTTTTTCACAGGCCAGCTTGCAATACAGACATCTTACCTGGAGGTGGTAATGAAATAGGCCAGGATGCTGATGTATAAAATGAATAGGGGCAGAATACCGACCAGGAAATACCAGGACACGAGAGCATCGACTATGATGGCTGCAATGCACTCCATCGTAATACGCATGAAGAACATAACTGACTGACTTATTTTCTGGAGAGAAGAGTACAAATTCAGTAAAAGGGTCAATCTTATACTGGAACCAATCAACTTGTTAAAATAGCTTTTAATTAGTCTTACAGAAGTGCCACAAGTGTGTGTTGGTGGAGAAAGTGAGAGGGGGAGGGGGGTGGGGTGGATGGGTCAGCGGCAGGAAGAATAGGTTAACTAAATGGCTGGCTTACTGCATGTTACTTCAGAGTTGACAAATTCCTGGGTTTCCCATGAACAAGTTCACACACTATTTTGTTCTCTACTTGTTTTATGTTAGATGGGTGTTGTTACAGATTAAAACAGGCTGGTATCAATGTCCCTTACAAAATGTTTTGAAAACATTTGTAGATTTTGCCATGTTAAAAAGATAAACAACTCAATTTTTTAAATTTTTCTAAACCATTTGTGAGCATTCCATGACTCCCTTGACGATCCCATAGAGACGTTAACGATCATTATAAAATGGCTGTATTGTCACAGTAACAGTTAAAAGCCAATAATAATAATAATAATAGTGATTTATAACACGCGCCTATCCAACCGGAAGGCTGCTCAAGGCGCGGGCGGGAGAGAAAAGAAAGCAAAAACGATTTAACAAAACTGACCAATGATAACCGATGACACACAAACTTATGTTACAACAAATAATTGACAACATGTATTGACAAAAACATAATCCATGGTGTGTGGTTGCTATGGGGATGTAGTACCTGAAATTGTCTGAAATGGATTCTGAGCAGAGAGAGGATTATAGTTTGGAAGTGATAAATGTATTGTTTTATATTTTTATTATATTACCTATCGCAGCTTCTATGTCTGATCGACACACAACAGAGACAAAGTACGTTCATACATCGGATATGAAATACAAAGCATTATGAACAGAGATGGCATGGTGGGGAGGTATTTGGGTAGATCGAGGGCTCCTCTTACCTGGAAGTGGTTATGAAAAATGCTAGAGCACTGATGTACGCCAAGAATAGGGGAATTATACCAATGAGGATGTACCAGGTTATGAGTACATTAACAACAATGGCTGCTATGCACTCCCAGGTTATAGTTATGAAGAACATGACGGATTCGCCAAGTTTCTGCAGAAGAGAGTGAGAATTCAGCAAACTAGATATATAGCAGCTGGGTAGAAGGAACTGGGTAGACATGGAGGGGATAAGAATATCTGACCTGTTGCTAGCAGACTTTAAAGAACCATTTTCAAGCGTTCAACAATAACAGGTGACAGGGAAAGAGAGATGGGGCTAAGTATGTCCTTTTTTGCATTAATGGACATATTAAACCTTTTCTCCATTTTTGTAATTAAAATTGGTATTTTAAGTAGTGCTCCTTTGTTGAAACTTTAAGATATTAAACTTAATTGAAATGTGTCCTTTCTTTGAGAAAATTGAAAAGTTATAATAAAAGCTAAAAAACTGCGCTTTTGTCCAAAACATGAAAGTCACATTTTTACCAGTCACATGATCTGGAATTGTTTCGAAACATCTTCTCATATCTAATTTTACTTTTTCAGTTAATTAGTGTGGAAAAGATAATGCTCCCATTATGTTATAAGTACACTGGCTTTTGCAATTAGTTGTTAATAATCACTTGGCATGACTGCTAATTCCCCAAAACTTTAAACGGTCGAAAAATATCTTTGTAAATTTGTGAGAAGTTAATCGCATCATATTAATATTTTAAATTATGCTCAAACCTATTTCAGACAATAAAGCAAACAAGTAAGAAGCTAATAAAGAGGGATTTCTCAGCCATTGAAGGGCTCAATTAATTATTTACTATTACTAATTAGGTACTAATTAGGTACACTTATTTATTAATTAATATTAGTAATCAAGTTTTAAATATTTTATAAGTAGACTGTAGCCTGACATGATGAAACTGCTGTCCTCACTATAAATAAACATGATATCACTAATAAACATGATATCACAGATGAAAACCATCATGGTTTGGATGTCACTTTAAAAATCTTGGACCGAGGAGAAACAGTACAGCTGTCCTTACTCCTTTCCATAGGACACTATTACAATTGATTAATTTTGAAAACCTAAAGTAAAAATGACCACCAAATAAGTGGTAAATACATCCTTAGTAAGGGCGGGTCCAGGATTCTATAAAGGTGGTGGTATGGCCCTGGGGTCATTGAAGTATATATGCTTCCCATGTTAGGGGAGGGGGGTCTGAGAGCATCTTCCCCTGGAGACAAATTAGAACTTTTAGACATCCAATGGGGCATTCTGGGGCATATTTGAACAACAAAGGAACCATTGAAAAGGTGCACAAGTGGAAAGTGTTTTTGTATGGTACTGTACCGTTGGAAAGTATTAATGGTTGATTGGTTTCAAATGCTGCTGATAATGACTACTTCTGAACTTTTGCGTAACGTTGAACGGGGGGCTTGCACTTAATTAAACCCCACCCTGCCCACTGGACCCCCCTCCCACCTGCTTAGAATTGAAAGATTGTGAATAAAACACTACTAGTTCTGCTAAGCGCTACATATGCATGGTTAAAAATAGCAGCTTTAGTGCAGATAACTAAATTCAAAAACAAGAATTGAATGGATTATTTCTATCATTTAAATTTACAGCAAAGCAATGTTTAGGTAATATTTTATGAATAACAAAATATCTGAAACTAATATTTCTATGGGAAGAGGTTGAAAAGGAGCGCCTAACAGCATGAAAGAAATTTAATCATGACACAGAAAATTTTGTAAAGATGGAATGGAAATATGCTGGATACCACGATTCCTACTAGGCAATAGATAATGCCGAACGTTGAGATGAAACCTCGTCAAATATTGGTACGGACTGGATAAAAATCATGAAAATCTGTGCAATTTAGCACGGTAGTTTAAAATAAGATATATAAAGAATTTTGCCAGCCTCAGTATGATATTGAGTCATATAAGAAAGAATAACATGTGTATCAACTTTATTGAGAAATTGTTACAGTTGAATAAATTTTCAAATGAAAGGAAATATCACTGAAGTGGTTGTCTTTTTTATTCTTTAATCTACTGGATCTAATCTGAATGCAGTGAGTTAGTACATGCCCCTATTACCCCTCCCCTCCCCTCCCTCCCCCTCCCCTTACTAATAAGTAAGCAGTTTGGTTGCATTTGCAGGTGTGTGAAATTATGTTATGCCAAAGGCATAGGAAGGTACTTCTGATCAGGACTGGGAGGGCACACTGTTATTACTTGGAATGAAGGGGGTGCCAAGGAGAGCAAATCTGGTGGGTGCCCAGGGGAAATGCTTGTTCAGATATTTCCCGGTCTGGCTCTACTTGAAAACATTTAAAGCACAAAAATACATCTGGGAGAGAAACTTTACTCGAGTGAATTTCTTTATCGAACTGTTGAGTTGACTACCTGATGTCTGTCCCCTCCTGCGATTCATGTGTTCTTACATTCTGTTTGACTAGATCTTAGATAACTTTTTGATTCTGTAGTACATGCATGTAATCCAACACTTCATGCAGCTGAGAGAACTTTATAACAGCTTTCAAGTCATATCTTGAATTTGTAAATAGTTTTAAGAAAGCTTAAAGTTGGAACTATCAAGAAATAAACAAGAAGATATAGTAGGCAGTCTGAATAATATCTCGAAAGCATGCAAGAAGTAACTGAAGAAAGGCTCTATTACAGGTAAGATATTGGTGTTATTATAACTGAGCAAAAGAAAAACACAGAATTATTCCATTTCCATTTCCAACTATCAATGAATGTATCAGCATTTATGTCAATAACACTTACAGTATTTAAATGATTTCAACATATATATGAAAAATGCTATCAAATACTGTATGAATTTAATCTATCAATAGATTATCACTTAGTTTATTAATTGTTTAACAACATTATGCAATGGTGTATCTACTTTACCTACTATTGTACCATTAATATGCCTATGCAATAAAAATATGTGTAATAAATTTACATTATGTCGCCATTTATATCAATATTATGACATTTAGTTTCATATTCGTTTTACACAATAACGCTATGTTAGCTGGACTTTGACACTCCATGTAGCCGATATAGATTGCGTTAAAGATGAGATTTAAACCTACATACACATATCCTAGTCATAAACTCCCAATCCACTCTAAATTTTATCTTCTATCACCTTTACAACTATCCCTTGCTCTTCCTCCCTCCCCTTCTCTACTCTCCCCACCCTCACCCTCACCCCTCCCCCCTTCCTCTCTTACTCTATATATCTCTCATTTTCACATTGTCTCCTATGAGCTAAAACACTCTCCAAACCAAGAATAAACCTTACCTGATCAATGACTTGCGTATCAGATGAAAATCGGTTTAGAATCCTCCCCACTGGAGTCGTATCAAAAAATCTAACGTAAGCAAAGAAAAGTGTTCTTAGTTCATACGGTAGTGATTATGTCAAAATACTCACACGACCTTTCAGTGTATGGAACAAATGAAATGTCTAAGATATTAACCTTAACACTCAGTTTCAAAGGTCATAACCCTGACGACGGTTAAATGATTTTGACAGTAAGTCGAGCAAGAATCCAGACCACCATTCCTGGCCCAAGAGGGGCTTCCATAAAAGGTTAATACCGTCACCGAAATCAGGGGAATAAAGAAATTGCTCCCCACCCCTCCCCCATCCCTTCCTTCACGTTTGAAGTCCTCTACACATTGTTGTTAAAAGAGAAAGGGCAGAATCATGAAGGCTTTTATAAAATATATTTACACTGAATTAAACACTCAGTATATAGTGCTACAGACAAAAAAGAGTGTAACACTACTGTCTTGTAAAAATGCTTAAAACCGGTCCCCCAATTCTCTCTCCTCGCCCCATCCCGACCCCTTTCTTGCGATGTCACACAGTTAGTGGACTATTCAAGACATTTTGCTTACCGCAAAGGAGCATGGATAACACAATACAACATGGCATTGTGGATGAACTTTGCTGCCCTCAGTGAGGCGAGTAACATCACGGTAGTGCTTAGAGTCGACATCAAGACACTGGCTATAGTTAATGCGCCGTAGACCGGCAGGTACTTCTTCAGGATCTCATCCATGTTTTCCTAGCAACGAAAGAAATATGCAAATGAAAACCACACAAAAAGCAAAAAGTTTTTAAGCTACAAACACCAGAATATTACTGTTATAATTTGGCAAAACAGGTTAATGCAAAGACTGCTTTAAACATGAGATATAGAGACCCACAAATAGCTGGCAATTTATGTTGTTTTTTTCAATAATGTTTTTTTTTAATTTTGGGGGGGGGGGGGATTTGGTTTGGTTTGGTTTGGTTTTTGTTTTTTGGGGGTTTACTGGTTTGTTTTTGTTTTTGGGGGGGGTTTGCTTTTTTTGTTTTAATGTTTTTCAATGTTTTTTTCAATAATGCTTTTCAATAATGTTTTGCAATAATGTTTTGCAATAATGTTTGACCAACTTTCCTGAAATAGAATCTTTTTCTTCCTCCACCTCTCTCTCTCTCTATCTCTCTCTCTTACCTCGGTTGCGTTAATACCAGCTTCAGACCACAGAGACAGCCAGTAGTTGTTTCCGACCATCACCGCATTTTGCAGAACAAAGAGGAATACGCAGAGGAGGAAGAGGAAAGCGTTGAATGTTTTAATGTAATGCCAATACACTCGCCAGGACACAGACCCTTTGTTTCTCTCCTCCTTCTCCATCAAAGCTCCTTTCTCTTTGTCCAATTTAGCTTTTTTCTCTGGCAAAAATAAAGCAAAAAAAACAAAATAAAATTGACATACACTGATTTTAGAATGACCAAATTTAGGTAGATAAAAGACTTTTTTATTTAAGCATGTCCCAAGGAAAATAGCAGGTGCTTAATTCTTACAATATCTCCACCCAGGGGTTAAATGGGTACCTGTGAGGTAACTTGTCATTGGGCGCAGTATATAACTGTTGCCGACTGGAGGGATTGTCTCTGGGACAGGTTATCATTGACCAGGGGTAATTTAACGTCTGTAAAGCACTTTGAGACCTATGGCTGGTATAAAGCGCTATATAAAATGGAAATATTATTATTATTATTATTATTATATCAGCAATTGGACTAAAAGAATATTGTATTTGGTTGGCATTGCCATATTCACTTGTGCTGCAATCTTAAATTCTATTCTCAAAAGTGGTGAACACCTGTCAAATGTGTTATTCCCAAATGATGATGATGATGGATTTTATTCGATCTGAATTTAGCGTTGGCCCTTCGTTACATGAACACCGGGCCATAAAACCGTACAGAATTTCTAATCTGCAGAGCAAGGCTACACGAGCAACTCTTCCGTCCGTTCTTATGAAACATTGCATCAGCTACAATCGAAGAGACTATAGTAAGATGAGGATTATAGTTTTAAACAATGAATATATACAACAACTGCTATGAAGTGAGCCTAACCAAGGCATAGACATAGCGATTGGGCAACTTAGCTTAATACTAGATACATTTATTTTCTTCAAATGTATACTTATTTAGAGTGATAAACATGACTTGAAATTAATTTGGAAGAATCAAAATTGCATATCATAATATCTTGTGCTAGTATTTTTTTACCTATTTCTGAAAGACTCCTCTTCAGTATCTTATCTTCTTTTGATCTGATCGAGACCTGTCGCATCAATTCCTTCCTCTCGTCGTTGATGGAGACGTTGTCCAGACTCTCGGCGTCGCTCTCTGCCTCCTCCTCTCGCATCATCTTCTGCCAGCTCTCCTGCAGCTGAGGGTTCTCTGCACAGATACTGTCATATGTGCCGTGATGCTGTACTTTCCCATCCTTGATGACCACAATCTAAGCATAGAAAAAGGCCAGTATAATAGATTAACTATAGGGTCAATAAATGGCAATTGTATTAGAACCAACCAAAACCAAAAATTGCGCTCGAGAGAAAGGTTAAAGGTCGAATAGAAATATGCAACAAAAGAAAGTTTATGACTGTTATTTCCTTTCAGAGGTTGCTATACCTTTCTGGAAATTCCTTCCTGATGGAAAGTAATTGCTAAAAGTGTTTTCATCATACATGAACGAAAGATATTTTGTCATTCAATCTTCTGACTCTAAACAATTGTCATTTTTTGGAGACACAGAGTGATTCTACAATGACAGGCATAAAAAATCAGGTCTGTCTTTGGGGACAATTATGTCACTAGATCCCAAATGGTGTAGGCCTACTCTTCATTTTTGCATAAATATGTTATGAAAATTGACAATATGCTATCCTGCATACCACATTTTCCCCATCACCTACACATCTTTCTGGGCCTCCTAATTGACCCCAGGCCCCGGACTGCATTCCCCTGACCCCTCCCCCCATTTCTTCATCTTTCTTGTGACTTGCCAACACAGTACAGAATTGCTCTAAAACAGTAACAGAATATGTGGTACTGGAGCATTTAACCCCAACCATGTCTTATAGTTTGGATGGGGTTTTTGCATGTTATGTTTTTAGACGACGTGTCACGTCACGTTTCCATACTTTGTCAGCTTGGTCCAGATATTGGACTTGATGAGTCACTAGTATAACAGTCCGGCTTTCTTTCAGAAGTATGCCCTTAATCCCCTCCTCAAAGAGATGAGCTCCGACGTGTACATCCAGGGCCGACAGAGGATCATCCTGTCAAGGAAAGGGAGACAAGAAAAACTCAGCAAAAGAATATCTTATGTTTTTACAAACTGTGACAAAATCATCAAAAAAAAAGTGTTACTTCTTAATATTTGATTTTCCTGCAATTTTTCCAACATGATTAAATACCATCTTTGGAAATCAACCCATCCTTTGTAGCAAAGTGTCTCCCACACAAAGTTATACCAATTATTTTACAAATTGTTAAAAACAGTGTTTTTAAAGTGACTCTCAGAATTATTTCCAAATAAAGTTAAAGGGTGTACACCCTTTAACTTTATCTGGAAATAATTTGAAGACTCGCGCAAAAAGAAACGTCTAATGTCGGTAATCTGACCTAGTTTCGAATGAGGTGTAACAGAAGTGTTAGACACCACCATCGATCCCAGAAAATACACACACAGCTTGCTACCGTTGGTATTTAGACACTAGTGTACAGTCAATACATACAGCTACGGTCAATGCCCACAACACAGTATATACAAACGATACAGTGATGGACATCTCAGGTCCAGCTAAAGATAACAAGGTATCACGTTTCATTACTGTCTGCATTTTGTAGCGACACAAACAAAATGTCACTTACAAGCAACAGAAAGTTAACTTTTTCAGATGGCCGCACGCGGTTTGGGACAAGTCTTCAATGCCTTTAAGGCACAAATAGGGCAATCGAGTCTCCCAGATAGTTCTGGCACCTACTCAAAGGTATATAGGAAGCTGAGGAAGGCTGCAGTATCCGCAGCTATGCTGCATATGACATAATCTTTTGTGCTTTGCAGCTGCTGCAGTCCTTCTATTTGACACAGTAGATAAGATGCTCTGAGAGGCAAAGTCCAAAAATTTGATTACTGGTGACCAGATTTAGTCTTCCTAGCAGATTTAGGGGAGTAATAATGACCTTTGACTAACATTGCTGATAGGACAACTGACGTTATTACAGTTAGAATTGGTAAGATATTTTACTCTCAAAATGATCTAATTTGAATCCCAAACAGGGAACTTAGTCGTTTCATAATAACACCTACAAATCTTAGAATTATTCCTGGCAAGCATTTTGATGAGTACATTGGGAAGTTAAAATATTTCTCTAAAAATAGCATAAAACAAGAAAAAATAAATACATACCAATATGACAACAGAATGAGGACTGTACATTGTTCTAGCAACACTGACTCTCTGTTTCTGGCCACCACTCAGGTTAATCCCTTTTTCACCTATTTCAGTTTGATCTCCAGCTGGCAAAATTTCAATGTCTGGTTGTAAACTGCAGGCATTGATGGTGTCTTTATACCTAGAAAATGATACAGCCGGTATTAGCAGTGTGTATTTACCTGTCAGGAATAAACTTCCAACACTAGAAAAATGTATCATTTCTACTGATAGGAAAGAAACAAAACCTGATATCTCCTTCATAAGGATCCTTTTAAAGGCATTGAAGGCTCGCCCCAAACCGTGTGCGGCCATCTGTAAAAGTTAACTTTCCGTTGCTTGCAAATGACGTTTCTTCTTGTCACTACAAAATGCAGACAGTAATGAAACGTGATACCTTGTTATCTTTATCTAGACCTGAGATGTCTATGCTGCTATGTACACTGTGTTGTGGGTATTGACCGTAGCTGTATGTATTGACTGTACACTAGTGTCTAATTACCGATGGTAGCTGTGTGTGTATTTTCTGGGATCGATGGTGGTGTCTTCTGTTACACCTCATTCGACACTAGATCAGATTACAGGCATGAGACGTTTCTTTGTGCGCGAGTCTTCACACCTTTTAATAAGGATCCTTTTAAGGTTTATTGAGGCCAGTCCTGGATGAAACCAAATACACTTTATACTTGTCAACTTTGTTAATGGATCTCCCTATGAATCTGCACATTGCCATGCTTGCAAACAGAAACTGAAGAACTGCTTAATACATCTTATAAATATAACAAAAAAACATTACTTAAATTTGTCCTTATTCAATACATATATCAAACTACTCTTAATATGTTGTTACTTTGATTATTATATTAAGGTCACTTGTTTGGCCACCTTACCTTAACCGATCCATCTTGTTACCAAACGTAATATTCTCTTCCATGGTAGCGTTGAGCAACCAGGCTTTCTGTGAACCGTAAGCTATGCTACTGATGCTCCTAGTTGAACAAAAACAACCAAAAAACATGTCCATAAATGGTTAATTACTGGACGTTTTGCAAATCAAACATTATGAACTACTGTATGTTTGTCTAAAAGTAGAAATTTGATACTCAGTGGTAGAAAATGGTAATAATACTAATAAACTCCTTTTTGAGGAATTCCACAATTCTGGTAAAACATAAACTTACTAGTTTACTAGTTTACATGGCTTCGACAAGCCATGAAAATAACACTTTTTCATGTAAAAGTAAGTTTCTTAAGCTTTCGCTAAAAGAGCAAAAATTGCATAAATTTAAATTCTGCAGTAATTTGCAAAATGTTTAGAATTCTGTGTTGCACAATATGTGGCCTCAAAAAGTAGGGAAAAGGAACTAAAATTTAAATTCAGTGTTGACGTGTGGAAGAATTTTTCTTTTTTGATAACTTTCTCAGCAGCTTTAAGGAAAACAAAAATTGATAAAAATAAATAAATATTTCGACTTACTTATCCCACTGTACTGATCCAGACACTGTTGACATTTCCCCAAGCAGGGCTGAGATGAACGAAGATTTTCCACCACCAACCTGGCCGACAACTATCGTCAATTTACCTGAAATTTTCATAAATATACATTATTTCATTTAGCTAACACCTTTTTAAAAGTATGCATTAAGGTATTCTTTGAAGTTATTTGTGCTCAATTAAAGGATCAGAAACTAAACAGCCACCATATTCACCCAAAATATATCAGAAATGTTTCTGTTGAGCAAACCTTATTCCTCTACCCCACCATCCCCTCCCTAAAGGAAATAAGTCTTAATTTTGTTTAAGAGCAAGGGACCGGAGGGGGGGGGGGCTGGAATTTAGTTCCAATGTTTGAAATCATTGAGCCTCTAACAAGAGAGAAGGCTTTTATTTGGTTTTAGTTGATTTTATGTACCCACATTTTATAATGAAAAAATATTAACATGTTGTCACTAAAAGCAATGCAAATATTAGTTCAAATATTTTGAAAAACTTTGCAAAAAAGTAAAATTACAATGTAGTGAATAAAATATGAAACATTAACAATTTGACTATAGTTGCTCTCAGATGTTGTTTTGTTGACATCATGAAAATTGTGCAGAACCTTTCAAATAAAATGAATATTTATAGACTAATTTAACTATTTACTTTGCAAATTTATGTGAGCTATAAAACACAATTGGCCAGATGTTAGCATAAATCAATGACTGTGGGTGTTTTGAGATCTGAATATATTCACATTTGAAGGTTTCAAAATGAAAAAGTGAGTGTCATTTCCTGGAAAGTTCTCATATGATCCCTTTCACAGAATTGGGCCACGACAGTATGCCCATGGCATTTAGCTGACTCATTGTAGGGACTCTTAAAGGTATGCTGTATTGGACCCAAATATGCTAGATATTCAAATATGGTCACCTTTGGTCAAAATTCTTCAACTGTTTTTTTTACAACCTTCGAGGAAATTTTCCTCACTGGGACATTCAGTCATATTGTGTGTTCCTTAACAATGTCTGAGACAATTTGGAGAGTAAAGACCTCCAGCAAAGTACTTTTTGAAAACTTCTAGCAATTATAGCATGCTATAATTTGGGGCCTATACTGACTAACTTTAAGAAGAAATCTGCAAACTTAAATCTACCTACCTGCTGGTATGTCAAGGTCGATATCGCTGAGTGTAGGCGTACTAGCTTCAGAATCCCAAGTGAAGCTACCATGTGATATCTTAGAGAGAAGTGAACAGTGAACAAACGAAAAAATTGTTAAGGATTCAAAATATCAAGAACATGGTCTTTAAAATTTCAAACAACTTTTCTCAAAATAGTTATTTGTGCATCCAAAGCTAAAAGCTTAATTAATTAACAGTAAAATTTTCAGCCTTACTTTTTATGTTTTATATTTTTTATTTCTTTTCTTATTCTCAGCCTTATTCAAAGGTACAAAATACTAGTAGTATGGCTATTTGCTTCATAATCTTGGACATTACATAAGAAATGCAAACACATTGATTTATTTACTAGGTATTAGGCAACAGGCAAAAGTCCACAAAAGTAGCAAACTATAATAATATGCAACAAGCCCACCACCAAGGAGGGTAAGTTGATATTTTAAGTACACAACAATCATCTCTCTTCTTAAAAATTGTCTTGCAATTTTCACAAATTTTTTAGGCTACTCTGAGCATAGGCAATTTTTACAAATTACTTTCCTTCTAATTTTTAAATAATTCCCACTCTAATCATGTTTAAGAAACACTAATAATATCTATTATAAAATAAAAAGTGATTTGCTTGATAAATTTGAATAAAAGTTGGATTTGGGTAAGGGAACTAGTCCTGAAAAAGTGGCAAAAACAAAGTAAAAGATTTTGACTAGTTAAATATCCAAACAGTTCCTGAGAGGAGGGTGAAATGAAATCTTATGAGCACAATAATTCTTTCATTTTTTTTCCTTCTGTTAGAATGTTCTGGTTGCAAGTCACAATGAACTTATACATATGTATGCTCCTTTATGCAAATTATCACTGAGAGACATATTACGCACGATTTATATATATTTACCTTGGCAACTGGCCATCCATTTTCATGTCTTAGTTTATCGATGGTGTCCTCAGCAAATTTGAGGTTACTCTCTTTTAAGTTTCCGTTCTGCGTTTCGGTCTCAAAAGCTGGGTTGCTATAGACCTGACCATCAGAATCAGCATCAATTTTCTTGAAACTTTCGTGACCATTCTGTTAAAACAAAAAGTTGAGATATGTTTGTCAATAAGTGAGGTGTGGAGAGAAGTATCAGGATACATCAAATTTAATAAATTCTTTTTGAACTAGGACAATGTTATCCTGTCTAGTTATTACTCCTTAAAGTATCTGTATCATTTCTGCTCATTCAACTTGTATTATATTTTTCTTCCTGTTTACCAGGAAGTCTTCTACTATGTTAAGCCAATTCAGGCTTGATAGAAGACTTCCTTTCACATTGTAAATTTTTTGTGATAAAACAAATAAAAGAAGCAAAAACAAATAGCAAAGCACCAGTGTGAAAAACAATATCTCTAAAATTTTAGTATTATTTTATTTCACAGCTGAATCGTGCGAAAATATATTGCCCATTATGTAACTTGTTATGATTTGAACAGACTTCGCAAAGACACATTTACATTTTAAAGACACATAGAAGTTTAGTCATCGCTCTTACTGCTTTAACGTCTCTCTGAGGAACGTGTCCGGGGTGTAACCGGTTCACCTTCTCCAGGGTCCTACCATCTTCACCATCCTCGATCTCGGCCGCGCTGAAGAACTTCCGCAGACGTTTCGTACTGACCACAGCGTTGACGTAAAACTGGATAACTTGAGGAAGCATGAACATTGGTACAAACATGCTGTTGAATACAGACAAGGACGAGAAGGTGATCTCTGGGGTAAGAGCCTTCCCCTCCAAAACTTGGTAGAGACTATAGGACTGTCAAAAGAGAGAAAACGAATGAGATGATATTAATAAATATTTAACAAAATTTAAAAAGTTGGAATGCAGATCGGCAGATCAGAGTCGGCCCCTGTTCTTTATGATTGTATTTTCGTTTTGGTGGTAAAATTTTCACCTTTGTTCTAGTTTTTGTTTTATAATAAATAAAGACATTCAGATGAGGACAATAAAGATCATATAGAAAGTTTAGAATAACTATTGGGAGAACAGGGCTGAATCTTGCATTGAATATGGGGATAACTTCAGATTCTGAGGAGGAGTCTTAATCATGGGAATGAATCTAGGGCTGACTTCAACATGATCGGCAAATCCCTACCTAGGCAGTGGTTTAACACTAACAAACATTCCACATATTGCAATGGAAGAATTTAAAATAACCTTCCAGGACTCTGGCAATGTTTTCAACGAAAAATGGTTCAGAGTAATTATCAAAAGATGACATTTAGCACAAAAACTTTACTTACAATCAAGGTCACCAACAATGGGGTGCTTCCCGCCAGTGTGTCTGTAAGGTTGTAAATAAAAACATCCACAATTAATATAATAAATATATTCCATCTTGAGCAGTGACATGACTAAAGTTTTCCATCAGAGGGAGACTAAAGGTCAAAGATTTGGGTTACAATTTTCTGACTATATGATCTATTCTACTCCAATTTGGACGCAGACTTTTATTTCCAAGAATAATTGATATGCAAATCTTATATAAGGAAAAAATCTTGTCTCTTCATGATGTATACTTTTATACCTTGGTCATTACACAATAAACTTGGTCATTATTTAAATTGCAACTTGAAATTTTTGGTTTTCGCAATTTTTCATGGGATGCGAGCAAACAACTATCAGTGTTGCCAGAAACAAAAGCAGTATAATATTCTCAGAGGCACCCTGAACATTTAAATAAAACCACTACAAAACCAAGACTAGGAAGCAATTATTCCCAACCATTTCTTTATTCTGACGGTTGGTAATTGTACAGACTTTTGAGGGTAAGTGTCACAGAAGGTCACTTAAATCTTAGAAATGTCTATCTGTGTTTCTAAAATTGTAGCCCGTTCCTTTAAAACAACCTCAGACCCGATGTCAATTGTCACAGTCTACAAATCTCTATTACCCACATAATATGTCAAATTGATGAAACAGTAAAAAAAACAATTTTCCCAGTGGATATTTATCAAAACTGTTGATAACTAGCCAGTTAATATTTCTTGAAAAAAATGGAGAGAAAAAGTTCTGTTTGACCTGTTACATAATATGAAAGCTGAACTTTTTCTTTGTTTTTTTTCCGATTTTGCTATAATCTTGACATTTCTATAAAGAAAGAATGGGAAAACACTCACACATAAGTACCCTCCATCCTGTAGATTTGACCTGCATCAAAATTTCTTTCCCGCGAGCTTCTCCGATTACTTGCAGGAATATTTCTTCCCAAGCATAAAGTTTGATCAACTTCATTCCTTGTAACATTTCATTTGTCTGCTTAAGGCGACTGTCGGAGAACACCTAAGTAAGAGATGCAATTCAAAGATCCTGATACTACCAAACGTGAACCAACTTGACATATATACCCATTTTCAGGATTTCATCCACTCCCATCCACCCATTTGTTCATAATAATGATAATAATAATCATGATGATCATGATAAAGATAATGACAGTGATAATGAGAATGATAGTGATAATCATCATCATAATCATCATCATCATCATCATCATCATCATCATCATCATCATCATCATCATCATCATCATCATCATCATCATCATCATCATCAT
>KN886745.1:67687-83812 GCA_000934455.1 Apostichopus parvimensis
TATATTCTTCTAAGACAAAGAAAAGTTTCCTATCCTAACCACTGTTCCTCCTTCTTTATCCCCCATCTCCTCTCACCCCCTCCCTTTTTTCCCCCTTTTTTACTTCTTATTTAGTTCTTTTCCCAATACAGCTACAATACTTTAGCAAACTTCACAGCAACATTTCTGTAAAGCAGTTTTATGTTAAAATAATATTGAAGGATATCAAATAAAAACCTCCCACACATTCAGTGGATTATGAAACAAGTAAATTTTATTGTAAAGTCATTGCAAATATACTTTATGTTTAATAATTAGGACCCATGAATATTTGCAGGAAGGAAGGAGGCTGACTAGTCTGTTTGTCAAATTTACACCTGCTGTCTGACACAACAATGATAAGGTCAAAGGTCACATATGTTGCACACTCATTGTTAATTATTGAATGCTTCACTAATGAGCATTAAATGTTAGCATTGCCTTCCTCTCAACCCCCTCCACTTCTTCTCCCCTCCCCATCTCACCACCCTGTGAAACAAAATGTGACTCAAGCAAAAGTTGAGTAAAACAATTAATCTCATTTAGTTAAGTCATTAATTTAATAATAATTAATTAAATGATTTAATTTGTCTATAATTCAAACACCTTCAATGTCTAGGGATACACACGTTCTTATGTTCGTATTTCACCACACGTTGCTGAATTTTAGGATCTCTCTTGACCACTGCCTGGTATCTAATTGATGGTAGATAACTATTTTGGCTTAAATTTGCTGTTTTTATTGGGGTATGATTATATTTTTATTTGGGGGAATAATTATTTATTGTTATTGGGGTATGAGAGGAGGGGAGATATATTTCCTATACCAGAGCAGATGAAAAATAGTACAAAGTGATCTTAATGCACTTTCTTTCTTTCTGTCTCTCAAAGTTTAAAAGATTGTACTTGATCAGGAATCATTAAAAAAAAAAAAAAAAAGGAGATGAGAATATGTCCAGGTAAAACTTTGCTTACTTTTCAAGTCCTTGTTGAAATAAACATGGGAGGCATTTTATATCTTACTTGTTGTTATCTCACAGAACGATGACATAAAGGAGTTTTGTGACTAAATAAAATGTTGATCTGCATTGTTCATGCTATAAAAACTACCATTTGAGATAGCTTAAGATCATACCACAAATTAGATGCTAACAATTTCAAAGGGGGTATGTTAAAGGTATGCTGTATTGGCCACCAAAAAAGGCTAAATATTCAAATATGGTCACCTGTGGTCAAAATTCTTAAACTGTTTTATTACCACCTTGAAGGCAATTCACCTTATTGGGACATCTTGTGTGTTCATATGGAATGTCTGAGAACAATTTGTAGAATAAAAACCTATATAACCTATATAAAAAATTATAGCTTGCTATAATTTGGGGCCTATACAGACTACCTTTAAGCCCAATCCCAGAGACCACTGAATCCAGATTAATTTAAACCAATTTTCTTCTTTTGCTCTGAACAAAAACTAAATCTCATTTTTTTCTTTCTTTCTAGTAACCCTCATTTATTGCAAATTTTTACTCCATTGAAATGTACAGAATACCTCCACATAATATATGATTTTAAATCTAACTTCAAGTAACAAAATATCACTTTATCCATTAATTTATCCATCAAAACAATACTTATGTATGTATTTTAGATCCTCCTGCAATCAGGAACTCGCGAAGAAGCCATCATTGGCTTATTAAAGCCACAAGCTGACCGAAGTCAGTCACAATATATGTCAAAATATATCAAAGTTATGAAATTCATAAACGTATATGTGTACTTTCAAATTTAACTGATAATATGAAATAAAATAAAGTGAGTTTTACCTGAAACTTGAATCACTTTAACGCAGGACGGGTGCATATGAAGCCCGACTTCATAGGAGAGTCGGCCTGTATGAATGAAGACAAACAGACAGTATGCAGTAGATTTTATCAAAGCTAGTCAATCCTGCGGCCAAGTATAGGAGTGTATCTAAAGTAGAGCAAAGTCCATTCTGTTATCTTTGCTGTGCAACTGAAAAAGACGACAACAGATAAGTTGTTAAAAGATAAGAAAGATTGCTGAATCTTTGTCTAAAAATGCAAGTCATGACTTTGGGAATGGTCTTTCACAGGCAAAGGAAGCTGAAATCATTCTGTTAGATTTTGTAAGAATAAGGTAACATTTATTTATTTATTTCCTGGAGAGCATCACATTGTCATAGTTATTTACATATATCAGCCACAATAAAAATTCATCCCTCTGAAATGTTTGTTCAACCCTCAACAAGTTACCAGCACACACACAACAAAAAACAACAACAAAAAAGCTTAAATTTTCTGACCTTGTAATACTTTTGTTACTCAATAGATATTTGACAGGTTTTGGGCATTCCTTTGTTGCATCATTTAGATTCTTTTATAACATTCTAAATTAAAGCAGCATTTTGCGTTTGGTCGCCGTTTTCTACATTTTTGACATGTCCATTGAGTTTTTTACATATATCAATCACAAAACAGCTAACTAAGATATTAGCCAAATTTTTCCTTGCCAACAACGTTAATTGGCGAGTAATTAAGGATATTCGCAGATAATGAGAAAAGTGTCGTCCGACAATCTCCACACTTAAAATTAATCGCATACAGTTCCCCAAACCCGCTAGTTTGAATTCAACCAATCAGAGATGCAGGTTTAGTTATGAGCCGTTGCTAGAAATAGATTCAAGACTTTGCGTTGGTACAACCAGGGAGTTTTTATGGAACTCCCTGGTACAACTGCCAAATAGACTGTACACAAATCACGCATGGTGTTGTATTACGTATTGGTCAATGACGTTCGTAGTGTTTAAATATTCATATTGTGATTGTGGGCGAGGTTTATTGGGATCCCAACGGAAAATATCTTGGAGAAAAACAAAGTTGAAAGTTGCACATTTTTCGACATTTATGCCACCATTTGAAGTAAGATTTAAATAGATAAGCTAGTTATGTATGTCGTTATGGCATAGTGGTGTCAGTGAGGTTGAGAAAAATCATAGAAAACGACGCAAAATGCTGCTTTAAGCCCAAAATGTTCTAAATTAAGCCAAAACTGTCTAACTTTGACTGATATTAAAATATATTGAGATATAACGTTTAGTTTAGTAGAAAAAAGGATCAGGAGGGACACTTAAGTCCCCATCAAGGGCCCTATTGAGAAAAAAAAAACTGAAGACACAAATACTCAGACCCGATTACAATGCTTAAAGTGCTTGTCCAAAGCATTCTTAAACCCATTGACACTACTTGCAAGTACAACTTTCTCAGGCAAACCATTCCACTCATTCACAACCCTATTAGAAAAAAAGTTATGCTGAATAATAATCCTACTATGTGACTTTTGGAGTTTAAGACAATGACCTCTGGTACAACTACTGTTAGCAATCATGAAAAAGTCGGTAAAGGATAAATTGTCGAAACCATACACAATCTTGAAAACCTGGATCAAGTCCCCACGTAACCTCCTAAGCTCCAGTGTGGTGAGATTCAACAGTTGTAACCGCCTATAATAAGGAACACTCTTTAAGGAACTAATCATCCTAGTAGCCCTCCTCTGGACCTTTTCAAGTACTTCCTTATCCTTAGCAAAATATGGGTTCCAAGCCTGCACAGCATACTCCAGATGAGGTCTAACCAACTGCTTATGTAGCCTAACTACGTTGTCCTCTTTCAGAAAACTGAAGTTCCTCTTGATCATACCTAAAACCCTATTACCTCTTTTAGCAGCTTCAAGACAATGTTTAGAAGGCTGCAGAGATGAGTGAATGTAGATACCTAGGTCTCTTTCAACAGAGACCTCCTGTAACTCCACACCATTAAGATTGTATGTAAACTTTTGGTTACTACTACCAATGTGCATTACCTTGCATATATCAATATTAAAAAGCATTTGCCACCCCTGAGACCAGGAAAAATTCTTATCCAAATCCGTTTGAAACTTCTCAGAATCGCTTTTGGAAGAGACCTCAGAATACAATTTGGTGTCATCAGCAAACTTCTTAGCTGTACACAAAATATCTCCGTCGATGTCATTTATATAGGCAACAAACAACAAGGGACCCAATACAAACCTTTGTGGAACGTCCTGCCAAGAAGAAGCACAGCCTTTAATTACCACCCTGTTTCCTATTACCAAGCCAATTCCCGATCCAAGACAGTAAATTCCCATTGACACCCATACTCTTCAGCCTAAGTAAAAGACGCTGGTGGGGAACTTTATCAAAGGCCTTCTGGAAATCCAGGAACACAACATCTACAGACTAATGCCTATTTAGTGAGCTTGTTACATCTTCCATAATCTCAAGGATATTAGTGAGACAAGACCTTTTTTGACAAAAGCCATGTTGAGACTCTGATCAAAGACTGACTGCTGAAGTGACAGACCATAGACTTTTTAACAATAGACTCCATGACCTTACAAACAACACTAGTGAGACTAACGGGCCTATAATTACAGGGCTTAGACTTATCACCCTTCTTGAAAATTGGGGTAATAGTAGCACATCTCCAGTCCTTAGGAACATAACCTTGAGAGTGGAACGCAGAAATGGTGTGCAAAAGTCTTCAACAAATACGGATGGATTGCATCTGGTCCAGAAGCTTTAGAAACATTTAGACGAAGCAGTTCCTTTAAGACAACCTCATCCGAAAATAAGACCGTATCCAGTTTAGGCCTATCACTGCCCCCCCCCCCTGAAAATCTGGAATACTACTCATATCTTCCCTTGTAAAAACCGACACAAAATAGTTGTTCAAAAGATCTGCAAGATCCTGACTATCAGTAACTATATTATCAGCCTGTGGTGCCCTAAGAGAAACAATTGCATCTTTAACTTTCTGCTTTGACCTGACATAAGAAAAGAAGGCCTTTGAGTTATCCTTAATTTTTAGGGCAATGCTATTTTCGAAATTTAATTTTGCATCAGAGACTAAGCATTCTACCTTCAGCTGATGAATTTTAAACTTGGCCAAAAGAGATTCAGATTTAGTCCTCCTAAACAAATTCCACATTCTACGTTTTTGCCTAATTGCACATCTAACTTTCTTATTCATCCAGTGAGGCATACTGCTTTTACGACGACGATTCTTCCACGGAACATGATTTTCCATAATGACCTTTAACTTATCAGCTAAACAAATCCAAGACTGAGAAGCACTCATATCTCTAAACCAGGGTTGTCCAACCTACGGCCCGCGGGCCACAGTCCGGCCCGCCGCAGGGTTGCGTTCGGCCCGCCAGAGATGCTCTACGGTGCGAAATTTAAGTGAGCAGATTTATTGATAACAATTTGAAGCTATATAATCAATCATTCGAACCTTCTGGGTCCAAAAAACTGATACAGGTCAGTTTGTGTGACACTCTCAGCAGAGGGGGGGGGGGGCTGGACTTTATTCATCTGTTTTATCAGGAAGGAAAATAAATCAGTGCACTCCGCGCGCAGTGCTCACATTTTGTTGCCTCGGGCTTCGGGCAAAAAATCGAAAAATCGAGCGTAGGGTTCATGCGGCCCCTCCTTCATCATAATCATTCTATGTGGCCCTCCTCTGCAAAAGGTTGGACAACCCTGCTCTTAACAAATTAATTAAACGTGCAAAGTTTCTGTCACTTTCTTTCGCTCCTGAAAGATATAATGAAATAGAGTCGACATTCAGGACATTTAAAGATAATGTTTTTGGCTTCACATCAAATATTTCTCCGAATTGATCAATTTAACAGAATTTGGCCGCTCTGCAAATGAGATAGAATCAATATAATCGAGACACCGGTCTGAATGATGGGAAACCTACTGCCTACTTCCAAAGTCTTTTGCACAACCAATTTATTTAGTCAAATTACTACAAAAACGTAGATTTGATAACTATAATAAAAAATACATAATACTTGTTCTTGATGATGAAACTGGAGGGTATAAACTGTGGTGTCTTGAAAACAAAAACTCATATTCCATACATATTAGATTGTAATTAACCATATCTCAAAAAACTGCCAGATTTTTCAGGTATGTTTAATTATATCATTTTATTTCTGTTTATCACATTACAAACCACTTCCCAACTACTCAAAAGTGGCACCAGATCACCAGTTTCTTTTAAATATCAAACTATCATGGTTTCTGAAAGATGAATCTAGCTCCACCAGTCTATTGGTTGCAACTGGTATTATTTATCACACCCTTGATGAGGTTAAACTTAACAACAAATATCAGCAATAGAACCGCTGGTGCACATATTACTCACTGGCTTGGAGTCTGTCCTCTCTGTGTTTTAACCTGACATGTTGTGGCTCTTGGTCTGTTGTCTTTACATGCTAATAACTTCATTTGTGGACGAATCAAAGCAATCTTTACATAATCCAGTTTCAAGAGGTTGATCACTTTTGACCCAGTTTGCTTAGAGGGAGAGATTTTCGTGAGGTTGCCTGCTTGTTGTACAATAGGTCTGACATATACCCGTAGATAGTGGCATGTGCAAATGAGTATTAGAGGGCACACCTCCCCCTCCCCCTCCCCCTCCCAACCACCTCCCGTCAGTCAAGGATAAAAACCTTTCATTCAGGGGATCGCCTGCATTCAGTAGGGCAAAAATTAGACCATTTCCCATGGCCCAGGCAGTCCTTCCATAGGCGTTCATGCCCCTACCTACATCAGTTAGGGGAATTATAGTCCCAACCCTCCCTCCCCCCCTCCCCACCAACCCACACACACCTGTGGACCTCAATGCCCAAACACCTGGTATATTAACTGAACAAAATATTATAACTAGATCACCAAAACTCACAGGCATACACTGGGTGTACTTGTAGGCTAACCTAAGCATACAAGAGAAACTTTGTTGGTAACAATCAATATCTATGAAATTTAAATAATAGTTAGAATTTATCATGAAACACAAAGATCAAGTTATCAGTACATGATTGACCAAAAGATAGAATAAATGATTTAATATTCAACTGTCAAGTTCGTCACAGCTTAAGGTGATAACACTTTGAATACTAATTGTGTTAATTAATATACCGCCTTAAGAAGAGTCCAGCTGGTCAAAATAATTCAAGTGTATGTACATAGGACGAGACAGCAGATGTGCATAACCAACATCTCATCAAATTTTAGCCACATTCCCACACAAGTTGGTGGATCCATGAATTGTAGGGACACCTCACAAATCCGAGGGTTCTTCGGCCATCTTACACCTCCTTTTTCTTAATAGAGCTCTTGCATATTTATGCATGCGGCACTCTATGGTTGTTTACTACTCTTATTACTACTAACTCTGTGAATATTTACAATATACAGCTCTGACAACCTTTGTAGGAGTAGACAGCCCTGACTGCAATTCTTGTAGTATGCCCTAGGCATGCCCAACATCTTATCAACTTTAAGCCACATTCCCACACAGGTTTGTGGATCCATGAATTGAAGGGATACCTGACAAACTCATGGGTTCTTTGGCCAACTTCTATCTTTATAATTACAATATACAACTCCAATAACCCCAGCTGCAGTAATACTTCTGACAGGGGGTGGGGGGAGGGGGTACTCAACCCTTGTAAAAGTTTTGTATCCAATAAATGGAATAATATATAAGGACTGCTATCTTGTTAAAATAAAAAGATAGATCACCCATTACTTGAAAACTCAGAAATGAGAGAGGACCGGAGAGATGGTTCCTGAGACAATGAACTCTATTTAATACAAGGAGATAATTCAAAAAAATTTTTAAAACAGGTAAACCAGGGAAATGCTTAGTCTGACATGTAACCCGGCTTTCTCAGAGCGAACACTGGCCGTCTTCCACAGGCCTCATCTGATAAATAGGCCATAACATATACAGGCCAAGTCTTAAAAAATAAAGTGGATGTATGTTTATATATTACCTTGGTTGAAATGATTTAGCAGCAGGAATTAAGTCTCACTAGAGATGGGTACACCAATTCCGTTGTGTATTTGATGTTAAAGTTGTGAGAGAATTTCACAGCCTTTATTAACAGATGTCTAGATTAATACCTGTGAGGTGAGCATAAAGTTCCATTCAAAGGTATGCAACTCATATATACAAACACAATATCAGAAATACAACCTAAACACGTTCATTTTCTCATTGTATTTCTCAAAACAACAAACGGATCGTTATAGTCCAGAGTGATAATATACAGTACCAAAATAAGCTAGCACAGGAAATGTTCTGAAAGAAAAAACAAACAAGAGAGACATGTCCTCAAAGAACCCAAGAACATCAGGAAGTTATTTGATAAAGGAGTAATGTCAAGAAATAAGATAACAAATTCTTTGCTAGTCTGTTTTGCTTAAACTTTTCATATTATGTGTAACTTTTTGATTAAATTAGGCACTGACAATACCCCCCCCCCCCCTTTCACCTGCCACTGCTCCTGGTCCGAATTTCACAGAGAAAGTTAACCGCATGAATTTAAAATAAAAAGATTTTTCAAAATGTCAGCAATTTCAGACTGAATATCAAGTTTCAAAGTGAGGACATGAAATGGGAAAACCAATACTATTAAAATAAATAAATAATATTTGAGTGACATTATAAAATACCACAACATTTGAATCAGTTCAACAGATCAAAAAAGACCCCATCATTTTACCATAAAGATGGCAATATGATCAACAGGTCATTTAGTATTTCATGTAATATTTATAGAAGAATGAAAACCTGTATAAAATGACAGATAGGAAAGGCATATAACTTAATAGTAATTGGTTTATTAATAAACAATACAGAGAAACAGAAATTTAACTGTTTAATTACCACAAGCCACATTGGTTTTAAACTAAATCCTGGTAACATGATTATGAACTCAAACATTGTTATTTTCAGTCGTTGTTTCGTTTGCCTTTTCTTCTATCATTATGTTTATTAATCATGATGAATAAACAAAGACAAGTTACTTCCACACTTCTAAATTTGAAAAGATTTCAAATGGTTGTTTTAGGCCGGTGTTAAAAAAAAAATCGGGATTATTTGTGGATAGACTAGGAAAGAGAAACAAAGAAAACTTCCGTTTGAAAAGAAAGAGAAGACATCATTTACTGAAGAAGAAAAAGAAATATTTTATCAGCCAAAAAAAATTAAATATGAAATGTGTTGTACTTTACTGAAGATAAATTCAATAAAACCTCTGTAATACTAAAAGTAATACTTAATCTAAGAACATGGAAGATATGATTACTGCCAGCTTTAATGACCCCCTCCATCCTCTGCACATCCCCTCCCCTCCCCCACCCACCCTTCACTTAACTCCATACGTGTGGCACTCGCTGATAAATAATTTCTGCTACAGAATTTATCTGTTGTGAAGATTCTGATGTCTTATTTGAGTTCCTTACTAATTCCTAGTTTTTTCGTAAAACTATTCTTTAGTTTCATATTCTTTAGTTTCATATTCTTCCGGACTAATGATCATCAACAAAGCATCTGGTCACATTCATTTTGTCTTTCCTCAATTGGCGCACATCATGTAATGTGAACATTTTTTATTGATTTGGTAAATGGTGCATTTAATCATGGTGTGTTTGGACATTGCCATTTAAGTTCTTGTATGATTTCATCACAATAAGAAGAAAGTTGTTTTTGCTAATTATGTGTGGAATTTTTAATTTGACGAGCTAAAATAGCACTTTTCTATGTTATTATGTTCTCGCTCATGCCATTTGCTTAATGTTTTATAAAATGATAAAAATGAAATACAGATGGAGTAACAAAAAAAAACCATTATGTAACCGTATTGAAAAACAATAGCTCATCAATGACAGTCTGCAACAGATTTCACATTCAATCGTTTTGAACTCTACACTACTTATTTCTTATAATCTCCATAAACAGACTCAGCAACAAAATATATAAAGGTAAAAACTCACAGGAATGAAACTAGTCTGAATAACCAAATAGCACACATAGTGATAAATATTATGATAAATCTTAATTTAATTCAAAGAAGAAAAAATGTCAGCTTAAATATGTCGCTCGCAAGGTTCACTATTTTTTGCGCACCTCGCGACTTACGATCAAACTTGGCATTTAAGTCTACAAATATTAATTTACTTGAAGAATTTACTTCAAGAAATGCATTGATAAGGCACTACAGCAAGAAAAAATGGTAGTTTCTTGTTTTTTATTTGTAAACTTACAGACAAGAAAAGAACTTGCAATATGATAAATGAAGGCATTGTTAAAATGGAAGAAATATGTGAGAAACAAATCCAAGACTTTCACGAGCAGTAGCGAATACAGGCGACCAAGCATATCACTTTTGGAACAAATTGCTTGTGCTAAAAGATAGAATGATAGAATAAAACCTGCAAATCTCATTAACTTCCCTGCACAAGACTTGTCTCAGTTTATAATAGTTCATTGTTTAAGGACGCAAGAAATAGTATCAGTCCCTATTTTGTGATTTTGGTATAATTTGGTAGAATTAATCGGAAGGAATGCAAAGTGGATGCGAAGTTGGACACTTACACATCCACTGAAACACAAAAGTTGCATCGCATCGTTTAAACCAACAATTTCTTCTATTGAGACCGACGCTATTCCCCCCCCCCCCCCCCCCCAAGAACACAGCTTCATTCAAAAGATATATCAGTGAAAATGTCAGACCCATCTTGATCTTGTAAACTCCAAGGAACTTTCTCCTCCATCAGGAGTAAGCAGTATTTACATTCTACCCTGATACACACAAAAGCTAGCATAGTTGAAAACTCGATCAGTGGAGTAAGTAGAACAAATGTGAAATGCATTAAAAATGTCTGCAAGAAGCAGTCCAAAAAGGACAAAAATACAGCCTAGTTATGTAAGTCAGCACTAAAGAGGAAAAAAACATCAAAACTGCAAAATGCACCAAAACAGTGCTTAGAAAATGAAAACCTAACTTTAATATCGTCTTTAAAACATTCACTAAAGATGGATACATAGTACTTAAGGACAAGTATGGAAGATAAATAAACTATAGTTTAATAAAAACAACTTACAGTTACAATTAATAAGTGGTTCATACTTTTAAAGAAGACTTAAGAAATTTAATTGGTTTATGATGAAAATGACAAATATAAAGTTGAAGATAGCAAACCAGCATTGGCAATAAAATTCCCAACAGTTGCATCAATAAACTAGCAGCAATCATCAAGATGTGACATCCATTTTCAACTGCAAGGAAAACGTTCCTGATTTTGAACTGAGGACCTTACTTCTTTGTTTAATAAATGATGATCTTATCTGTAAATTTGGCAGGCATACCTCTTAAAACAAAGCTTTCAATTTTTTTTACTTTTAAGAGCAAACAACATATGGTGCAAAAAAAATATGAGTACTTGTGGATAACATTGGAAGACTTATAACTTGAACGGAAAAAATTGAGGCCTGTAAGAACTTTAACATTTGCCCTGGAAGGATATGTGAATGCCCTTTAGCACAACACAGGCTTAAACATAAATTTTGAATGCTAACCCACGAATTGTCAAGATAGTAACAGAAAAAGAAGTTAGTAATGGAATCAAAAGAAAATAACTTTGCAGGCTGAGAGCAATTCAATTTTACCATACTTTAGCTAGACTTGTTCAAGCATCAGTGTCTATTCTTTAAAGGCTCTTTCCAACAGGGCATCATCCTGTACCTTGTGAGGTAAGGTAACTTTCAACTTTGGATTTTCGTCCATAGCACGACAGATGGTGGCCTCCGCATTGCTATTCCCACACCAGCTCCGCCTCGTGACCTGAAATACAAATATCTCATTAGGAACTGTTATAAGTTTCAGTTTCAGTTTACTTAATAAGAGGAAATTGTGTCTATTACGAGAATTCAAAATGGACGCTCAAGACAATGATGCACCTTAGCAGGCCAACAATTTGTAATCCCTTGCTCTTAAACATATTGAAGAAGCAACCCTCAAGGTCTAAATCTCTTAACAACAGAAAGCAATTCTGAAGTTTCAATTGTTTGGAAATCCATCGTTACGATCATATGTGAGGTAAAATATCCACAATGTTATTCATCACTGATTAAACAGCACAATTATACAGTATATGCTTGGTTAGGGCAACATTTAGAAGTGAATGACTCAACTAGTCTTACAAGTTTCGATCTACTAAGCTGTTTCATTTCAGTGTTTGCACTCTGTTCGTTGTTCATTGATCCAGTTTAGTTTTAAGTGCCCTTAATCTGTTTTCTTTGCATTTTTCCACTGAAGAAGATCCTGCTAGGATCTAAAAGTCAGACCCTCAAACTTATTACTTATTTTCAAGGTTACGCAGTTTGTTAAAAGTTTTGTTTTCTCTTAAAATTCCAATGAAGTACATTTTGCTTTGAAACTAATACCTAACTTACACCAAAGTATTAGATGTTTCTTGTGTTTGCTTTTAATCGCATGTGAGATTTATCACTGCATTAATGACATGCGACATTATCAAGAAGGCTTTTTAAGCAAGCCATGGTGACACAATTATGAGATCACTGTAACATACCCTATTTGATACATCCCAAGCGAGCATAGTCGGGCTAGCCTTGCCCGGGCCGGGCGGCTTTTAATCAAGCTATGATGACACATCCATGTGATTACTTTAACATACCCCGTTTGATACATTCCAAGCTAGCATGGTCCAGGCTAGCCTTGCCCAGGCCGGGCGGCTTTTAATCAAGTTATGTTGACACAACCATGTGATTACTTTAACATACCCCGTTTGATACATTCCAAGCTAGCATGGTCCAGGCTAGCCTTGCCCAGGCCGGGCGGCTTTTAATCAAGTTATGATGACACAACCATGTGATTACTTTAACATACCCTTTTTGATACATCCCAAGCAAGCATGGTCCGGGCTAGCCTTGTCCAGACCAGGCTAGCCTTGCCCGGGCCGGGCGGCTTTTAATCAAGCTATGGTGACACAACAATGTGATTACTTTAACATACCCCATTTGATACATCCCAAGCGAGCATAGTCCGGGCTCGTCTTGCTGCCTCTGAGCTGCCATCCAACACCAATCCAAATCCTCCATTCATGACTTCTCCCCATCCCACCCCGCCGCCATTGTGAATGGCAACCCAGGTGGCACCTCGGAATGAATCTCCAATCACATTTTGCACTGCCATGTCTAAAGGTAATTGGAAAATAATTAAATGACTATATATTTATATATATATATATATATTCGAGATATGAAGAGGTGACAAAACATTCAGGCTAAAGAAACTCATCTTATGATGCTACCAAGAATACATACTTATGGTGACTTATTGCATTGACATCTGGCAAGAGTTAGACGTAATGAGGTTTTATGCCCCCGGTTATAATTTAGGAGAAGCCATTACTCTTGAATCTTTTACAGAAATGAAATTCTAACTTTCTATAAATGATATTTGACACAATTAAGGTTATCAAGCAAAGAAATACAAACACAGAGGAAGGAAGGTTTTGGTCAAAGCATTCTCTGAAATACTCAGGCTGACATGTTCACACAATTCTATGTCAATACATATACCATATACCTTAAGACAATGACCTCATCTAGTGTCGTGACCTACAGTTGTCTAGGTGACACTTTATTCCTGTTCAAGCTGTACAGAGTCCAGCTCCTTCAGTTACCTACTTCCTCAGCTTCGGTTATAAACAGAAAATTCCAGTTCCAGTTTTTGAGTCAATGGCTCAAATAATATAAAATTTGAATACGCCACAGTAGTGAATTGACAATCTACTCTTTACTTCAGATGTTTTATAAACATAAATCCTTGGAATCAATCCAAAACCTTACCAGCACAGAACTGGGAGCCGTCATAGATATTGGAAGTCTCTCTGAACGGACTGTCTGTGCCACTGACATCATGATGATCCCTGCTAATGACCACGGGACCCTTCAGGTTCCCCTGACCTACCGCATCATTAAACGCCACGGCGATGGCTGTACGACCCGTTTGGTCTGAATACAGTATACGAGCTTGTGAACCAACGACCTGTAGTAAGCAAAAGTAATAATTATATCGGTGCTGTGGCTGAGTGGATAAAGGCGGTGGCATTTGAAGCAATGAGGCTTAGCAATCGGAAGAGTTTGGGTTTGATACCCAGCCGGGTAATGGTAAGGTGGGTTTTTCACCCCGGAGCAATCTATGGTTTTCCCATCTGAAATGACTTTCTAAATTGAAAAAGATTCCAAATTTGAGTTAAAATGTTGAATTGGAAGCCCCCCCCCCCCAGACGTATAAGTTGTAATCCATAAGCCTTGTGGGTTTCTCCCACATTTGTGGTCGCTTAACTAAGTGTCGTAAAAATAACTGCTGATTATTATTATATCATTATATTATTATTACATAAGTTAATCACAAATGGGTCGATGATTTTGCTTGGAATCGGCAAGGAAGATCAAACTGTTTCAATCATGACCAAATGTAGATGGATCACTAACTATTACTTAAAAATCTTAGAATACATCTAAATATTCTTGTGTAATGTTAGAAAACTTTCATGACCAGATTTGCCACTATACATAAACCTAACGTCGCATTACATTACCTAAGATTACACAACGATGCATTGCATTACATTACATTTGTACCTGAGTAAAAGTAAGTTGGCCTGACGTTTCGATCCTAGCAGGATCTTCTTCAAAGGCTAAAATGAAAGGCTACATTTATACCTCATATAAAATTACTAAGCATTACCAAATTTTGAATATGTCAACAGCTATTTGGACTAACTGTGAAATGTTGCAACTTTCAAGTATTATTCTCCAAGCAAAAGCTTCTGTTAATGTAAATTAACATAAATTAAAATAGATAGGTTATTTTAAATTATAACCTTTATTTACCATTTTATGTTTGCCTGCTTCTTTGATCCAATGGATGTTATCTTCATACTGTTGTTTGGAAGCAGCAGAGACTGAAATAGAGAACAAAAAAATGATAAAGTCATAACTCATTTTGTGTTAACTGAAATCTTATATATGTCTCCTACATTTGGAGTGGAGTGTTAGCTCAGTGGTTAAGGCCAGTGCCTTTCAATCATAAGGTCCCGAGTTTGAGTCACTCCAAGATTAACATATGTCATCCAGTTACAGAGTTGTTGACAATTGACAATTCATAATCATGGACATTAAATATGAATCTAAGAGACTGACTTCAGTCAGCTTGTGGCTTTGATAAGCCAATGATGGCTTCTTCGCGAGTTCCTGCTTGCAGGAGGATCAAAAATACATACATACATACATACATTTGTACCATTTCCAAAAATAAATGATTAATTCGATGTCACAGATATTAAGAGACCTTGTAGAAACTATTGGAGATGTAAACATCAAACTATTACTAAATGTGGAATACAAGAGAACCGATATCATTCTGTGACAAATTCTTAAAACATTGTTAAACTAAATCCTCCTTACCTCCTTGGTTAATAATGTCCTCTAGGACACTTGCAGCAATTTCATCGGTCCGTTTCAAATCATCCGGGTCACATGACGTACAAACCCAACGGAACGGACCAAAGCCGAGCGAAAATATATCCCTGAAATAAAGAAATGGTCCATATTAATAAGACAAGTGAGCTATTTCCATGCAATACATTAGAGCCACTCAAGTTCAGCTGTGATAACCAGTGTTGTTTCTGAAGCAGCTGTTACATGTTACGTTATATCGGTCTCACATTCCTGATACAAAATAACGTATTAGTTTCTTAATGTCAAAGAGTTGTGTAATAGGTCAGTTAAGTCTGTAACTTTTGCTGACATTAACAGCCTATACAGTAAACTGATGAAGGGGGAAGCACCATGGATATCCACAGGGGGTGGCGGGGGGGGAGGGGAAAACCAAAGTAGTTAAAAAGAAACCAACTTCATGCTCTCTTGTTAAACATAACTCATTTTAATAAACATGGGAGAAAAACCCCAAACTCTGACATGGCATTGATACACCAGTTCAAATTTTGACGATTCACTGTTTCAGTGAATACTTTAGATGGTTAACCAGTAATGGAAACCCAAAGTTTACTTCCCCAGGAGCATGATTGCCAGATGGTCTTAGGTCTCACTTGATTGATTGATTGTGTTAAGGTCTTTGTTAATCTATAGAGGGCTTACCCCATAATATCTTGTA
>KN886747.1:17197-29474 GCA_000934455.1 Apostichopus parvimensis
GCGGCTTTAGCAATGTCACGTAGGAGAAAATTGATGTGCTGTTCAGTTCGAGAAGGTCCCCACGTGAGAGGGAAGGATCGTCCAGGATTACCATGGTAACGATCGCTGAGACAGAATCCCCAATGTCTGTGTCGTTTGCCGGGAGGTACGCAGCATAGTATGTTACACCTGGAGAAAAAAAAAAAAGTTAAAATATTCAAAGAGAGCAGACTTCCATAACTGAATGTGAAGCAGGAAAAAAAAATGTGAAATTAAGCAGTTCTAAATAGAGGCTGCCACAGGACAAAGAAGTGAAATTAACAGCTAACAGGGGAAAGACATGTCATCTGGGTTGAGGTGCATAGAGAAGAACTTCTCAGAGATAATATTCAAAGAGGGTGTCCTCAAAAGTTGCACTTATACAGCCAAATGGCATTCTTCCCCATGCCCCCTTCCCCTACAAATTCCTCAAGGGGACCTTACCCACTAGGGATCCTTATAACTGTAACATCACATGCATTATTTATGCTATCAAACCTTCCCTTGGGTATGACTTTGTTCATTGCCTTACGGTATGTGGTTACCCCTTCTTCTCACCCCTTGAGTAGCTTTCTAAATCTACATTTTTTTTGAGTTACAGGGGCTATGACCACTGGGGGTCTTAAGCGTATAAGGCTATGACCACTAGGGGGTCTTAAGCATATAAGGCTATGACCACTAGGGGTCTGAAGGGTAAAAGGCTGTGACCACTAGGGGGTCTTAAGCGTATAAGGCTATGACCACTAGGGGGTCTTAAGCATATAAGGCTATAACCACTAGGGGTCTGAAGGGTATAAGGCTGTGACCACTAGGGGTCTGAAGGGTATAAGGCTGTGACCACTGGGGGTCTTCAGCGTATATAGGCTTCACCCAAGAGACCTTGCTGAACCCAATCATCAGCAAACTGCCAAGGATGTCATAATGCTTCCAATATATGACTTTTTTTTTCTCCACTGTGATGCTCACCTGCGTCAAGAGGGTCGTGGCGATTCCCTCCAACAAAGTGACAGGCGGCGCCCTCTCTGGTTGAAGTGATTTCGGTAGAGATGACGTCAGCCACAGCCAGCATGACAGTCTCTTCTTCCTCACAGATATCAAAGTTAAGTCCTGCAGCCTCGTTAAGAGACCCATCTCTAGACCAGAGTAACTCAGCCTGTGTCGTATTATCACATATGTAGTAAGGGCTTCTCGTCCACAGAGACTCTGGGAAGGAGAAAAAATATTGAGATACTTAAAATGAAGAAGAAAATAGGGCAGCTTTCTGTATAGAGAGGTAATAGGAAGATTGATGAGGATTGTAAACTGTTCATTATTTATCAAAGAATGACTGAGAATGAATTTTATCCTGGACTAAGTTCAAATGAGTTCACAAATAGTATCTCCTGTGATTGGATTTTGAATGTGCTTTGAATGTTTAGAGTGATAAGGAGGTACAGTACCATACATGCATTAATCTATTGTAGTGAATTGAAATCTTCATGTAAAGCATGTAACCCCCCCTCCCCTTACCCCCTCCCCCACTCACACTGCCCCACTGATCCCGACTCAACTCGACCGCCATGACCTAATTAATACTAATTAATAGTCGTGAAGACCCGGTAGTCAAACGGCTGATAGGTGTACACAAGAATGGTTGTTTTGTAAATGATCCGTGTTCGATTAGGTCACATGCAAACTAGCTTCCCCTTGATTGGTTACACTTGTCAACACTGAGCAATTCAAGCCGTGAGCTGCCGCACACTCCCGACTGTTCAGTTCTACCAACCTAAGTCGGCACAACACAACGGAAATTGCATACGATAGAACAGAGAATCTTTAGGCACCTAAGATTTTACAACAACTTAGTCGGTATCTCTTCTGCACTAAAATTAAATTGGTTTGAGGTTTTTTTGTTCCTCAACATGAGTGATATCTTAAACCAGCTGACCTTATGTAACCTGAGGTAAACATGTACACTTTCTATTGTTAAACTTAGTATCCCACTGCCATTTGTGACACCAAGAACCTGTTTTACACTTGAGTGTTGAACCCTGTATCTTGGGTCAAATTTGCAGTACTATTAAAACATACATGGAACACACACAGAGAGATTTGAATCCCAGTGATAGACTAGGATCATGAACGGATCAGACCACATGGTAGGGATTAAGAATGGATAGGACCACTTGGTAGGGATTAAGAATGGATAGGACCACTTGGTAGGGATAAAGAATGGTTCAGACCACATGGTAGGGATAAAGAATGGTTCAGACCACATGGTAGGGATTAAGAATGGATCAGACCGCATGGTAGGGATTAAGAATGGTTCAGACCACATGGTAGGGATTAAGAATGGATCAGACACATTGTAGCGATTATGAATGCATCAGACACATTGTAGTGATTATGAATGGATCAGACACATTGTAGCAATTATGAATGGATCAGACACATTGTAGCAATTATGAATGGATCAGACCACGTTGTAGCGATTATGAGACACATTGTAGCAATTATGAATGGATCAAACCACATTGTAGCGATTATGAATGCATCAGACACATTGTAGCAATTATGAATGGATCAGACCACATTGTAGCAATTATGAATGGATCATACACATTGTAGCGATTATGAATGCATCAGACCACATTGTAGCAATTATGAATGGATCAGACCACATTGTAGCAATTATGAATGGATCAGACCACATTGTAGAGATTATGAATGCATCAGACCACATTGTAGCCATTATGAATGGATCAGACCACATTGTGGTGGTGAAGTTTCTAATGTACAGTGAATCCAGCTCCTGCAGTGTTGACACAGGATCAAATTTGATATTTTACTTCCTGTTTGGTGATCCCAATAAGTGAGGGAGGGGTCTGGTACCAAGCATTTACGTGGTGTGGTTCAAAATCAATTGACCCTGCTTTTAATGCTGAACAAAGAGATTGTGGATTGATCAGTAATGTAATCCCGGTGCGGCACTAGCTGTACCAGAGACCAATCTTAGAGACCTTATAACCTGACCGACCAGTTTTGGAAGTATTAAACGTACAAGACTGTTTACGTGCATTCCTGCCTAATCAAGCATATACAGCCAAGTGTAGGCTGCAGAGAAGGGAAAGTATGCTGGAATGAACTTGGAAATAGCCCATAGGATAAATTCTTGTACGGTCTATATCGTACCACATCAATCTAGTGTTCTGATATAATATAGAAGTGCCTCCTTTTGTAAAGGCGAGATCTATGATTGTAAAATGCCAGTCTTCACTACTTTAAATTAAAGGGAAGTACAAGTCTACGAAGCTATTATGTTACAGTATGTAGCAAACTATAAAATTATGCAATCTTCCATATATTGTCTATTGTAATACAGTATCTTCGTTTGTTTACATGTTTTTTGTGGGGGAAGAAATGAACACATCACTACTTTAACATATATATCAAAAAACTGCTTGTTTTACAAATAAAATGTTGAATGGGATTGTTCCTTAAAGAGTTCTTTACGTCCCAAAATTGCAAAATAAAACTTTTGCTTTTCCTAAGAAAGTAGATTATATTATTTTGCAGGATATTACTAATGTATACTCTTACCCCACCCACCCCCCTACCTCCTCCCTTGTCCCTCCCCCACACTTTGAAAATAAACAGTCATGAGGTATATGAAGAAGTTAAACTGTATCCTGTAATATTTTACATTTCCATTGAAAATTTAGCACAACTTTTTTCTTACATTGAATTTTGCAATTATCAATTTATTAAAGCCCCAAATAAATTTTAAAGCCTATGTACGTCTTGTACATTTTGCTATGATAGTTACAGAATTTGGAGATAACATACTGCTACAAACAATTCAACTGACAGCTGGCCAAACAACGCTGCAAAAATAGCGAGCCATCCAAAACCGGGTGAATCCTGTTCCAGACATTTTTATGTTATCGTTAATCTTTGTACATACACCGTGTTTACGTCGAGCCAGAGTTTACGTAAACAGACTGCAGTAATTAAAACCTTAAATCAACTTAATGAAACAGGAAAGAGTGTAAGAAATTGCCAGTTTATCTAATTTGATATTTTTCTTTTAGTTTTTATCAGGAAGTGTTCCCTATTCAAGGAAAGACCGAAGACACCTTTTATCGACACATTGCGCAATAACAGGAAGAAGTAGATGAGACTTGGATAAACATCAAATTTACCTGGCTGTTGCGTAGGCAGATCTTTACAGAAACATGTCCGTGTGAAATGAACCGGCTGCTCAATAGTTGAATTGTCTTCTCGAAATAAATCTTCCGAACAATTTCTCATCTCGAAAGAATGACAAAAATCGGACGAAAACTGACGGCAGTCAACTTCCCAGAATTCGTCGCAAACTTCCCACGGGCGGTCGAAGGATGCATTGGTGAGAGTTTCGGAGGAAATATTCACTGTAGGGTTGGTTGAAAATTCAGGTAGATCAGGTGTAGGGTTGGTCGAAAATTCAGGTAGATAAGGTGTAGTGGAGTCCACTGCGACACTTGTAAAATTCATACCGTAATGTCCCGTCGGTCCTGTGTAGTTCGACACCCCCCGGCTGGTTGTATTCAGAGAGCTGACGGTGGTCATATTGTCACCATCAGCCGTGGTATCCTCAAAGTAGGAAATGTTTTCACACCTTCTGGTCAGTTTCTGTGCCGCAAAAGGCCATTTTTGAGCTGCCGCGGAGTTATTTTCACAACTTCGAAGAACGGTCGACTCACAGCGCTCCCTCTGAGATGAAGAAAAGTCACAGACTTCTTTGTGATCCACCGCTGTGTCATTTCGCGAGACGTTGCAACTAGAATTACCGTCCACGGGGTCGCTTGCATTTGTCGAGGAGCAGTTGCCAACATCGGTACAGTTCTCTGTCAGCGAGACGTTTGCAGAGACGCAATCGTCGACCGTGTTGTTTCTGCGGATCAGAGATGCAGTCTCGTTGACGATGGTAGTACAATTTTCCATCGTTACTTCCCGACAGCTCTCTTCGTCGCTGTCGATGTTCACGGTCAGAGTATCGTTTTGGTTTCCTTCATGACAGTGGCACTCTTGACTGGTGAATACCCTGTAGCAGCCCTGATCGTAAAAAGTTTGCTCTATGGGAGGTCTCTTCGGGGTTTGAGATCTTAGCTTCTCCACCTCCCATTTTTTCATGGTCACTTCCCTCTGCGGGAGGTCCAACAAGAGGGTAAGGTTTGTGGCGATCGGGGGTAATGGAATGTAAAGCTTGTAGGAGACTTGCTCGTGGATTGTGACGTTTTCGTTTCTCGTCTGAGGTTGGGAGGTACCCAGGAAGTACAATGTCGCATTCCTGATGTTGATCAGATTTTCGCTGACGGTGTTATATGGGTAGGAGCGACCCCATCGATAAAAGCTCTCTACAGTATAATTAGCTGTGGCCAGAAGTGCAATACCTAGTTGAAAAGAGTCAAAACAATACAGCCATTACCAAAATTTAAAAAAAAAATCATCATATAATTAATGAAAGTGGAGTATTAAGTGGGCTGCCAAGAAGCACCTCCTTCCCCCCCCCCCTCTCTCCCTCCTGCCCCCTTCATTCTATCCTTGACAAAGCTACCCCTAACTCATTCCTCAATGTGCAGTGGCCAGAAGTAGCATACTCCTAATATCTAAGCAAACAGCCATGCACAGGCAGGATACTAATGTGGATACATGTATGTACATGTTTACTCTAAGAAAGAAATATTCATTCTTAAAATAGCCTCCACGTTACATATTGCTTTTACCTAAGGTTTCTTTTCAGTGCTTGCAAATTAAAGATGGTAAAAGTTGATGTTACCAGCACCAAACTGGACGAAGTCTGCACAGTAGAATTTTATCATTTTTGGACCAAACTTAAGAGATAATTTGTAAACTATTTTACTTAAACTCTTCAGGACTACAAATGAGTAACAAGTGGCCATGAAAACTTTAATTTGCATTGAGACAGGTCTTTTTAGGTAATGAAAAAGTCCCCCCACTCCTTCCCTTTCCCCCCTCACCTCCCCCTTATCAGGAATATTTGATTCCGTTGTTGAAAGAAGTTCATTCTGTTTGGTGAATAGTTTCCAGATATAAACTAACCAATAGCAATGATAACAAGTTATCCTTACTTCAAGTTGCTGTACATAAACGCCCCACCCCCCTTACCTGCCCCTCATCCCCACCCCATTCCTTTCATAATTGTTTGAGCTTGACTTGACTATTGCCATACATTGTGTTACGTTTCCCTTCTAATCATATTGCATCATCATATTTCTTGATGACGCTAACTGATATCCTTCTTCCTGAACAAATATACAAACTTGGCAAGAAAACCAAAAGCTGAAATTGATCGAAGCACATAATTTGATTAATCTCGGCCAAAAAATCACCATCATAACGTCATCAACATACGTTCAGTTTGGCAGAACCAGGACGATGAAATGTAAATATAGATTATTAATTTTTAATACAATTTCTGATGAGGGAAGATAGCATTGTCTGCATTTTTTTTTAAATTCAATCATTAAATTTCTCTTCACAGTAATATGATAATATTGTATATAACGGACACAATAGAAAGCTGACAAACACTACATATTAAATGCCAATCTGTATTTCCTCTGAAGTTGTGACTTGCGTGTTAGAGAATTTCCCGGATGCATCAATTTGCCACGTGTTTTGTCAGTCTGCCAAGAATCATGAAACAGAGCATTCTGGGAATTAATTATTACAGATCTACCGTTTATTGTAGCATCGAGAATTATTTGATGGCATCGCAGATTTGAATAAGAAGGCATTAAAATAACTGAATAATCATTCATCGGGCAAAATTTGACTGGAAAGTTTTGAGACGTTGGTCTTATAGCCGAGTCGATCATTACAGAACAAATTTTCCACACTTGTGATGCAAGTTTTGAAGGAATTAATATATATATACAACTGACAAGTTAGTTTCATTCATGTACTAAATGAGTGAGACTTGAAATAAACAAATGCAGGATTGTTTTTAACAAATTCATGAAGTTGTTTTCAATTGTTTTTAATAATTGTTTCTAACAATTGTTTTTAACAATTGTTTTCAATTGTTTTTAACAATTGTTTTTAACAATTGTTTTTAACAATTGTTTTCAATTGTTTTTAACAATTTCAAACACTTACCCTCTGTCAGTTTGGTAGAAATCTTGATGAGAAATGTTCCGGTTATTATTTGATCCATATCTAGTTTATACAGGTAGAGCTGGAGAACAGAATCGGCTTGAATGACACCGAGTTCCTCCCGGATACTTGTCCTTGGGACCTGTGACCCGTTGCCGGGGACAAAGTCCTGATAGATTCCCATATAGGGGAGATGAAACTGGATGAGCACATGGTGGGCAGGGGTTTGGGTACGTTGTGTGTGGTTGAGTATAAGATGATACTGAAACACATCACCTGTAATTCAAAGGTAACACATGTTAGCCATACACGAGAGTTAAAAGGAGTGTTAGCTCAGTGGTTAACGCCGGTGCCTTCCAATCATAAGGTCCCCGGTTCAAGTCACTCCAAGATTAATGTATGTCGTCCAGTTACAGAGTTGTTGAAAATTGACAATTCATAATAATGGACGTTAAATATGAATATAAGAGACTGACTTTGGTCAGTTTGCGGCTTTGATAAGCCAATGAGGCTTCTTTGCGAGTTCCTGCTTGCAGAAGGATCTAAAATACATACAAATACAAACAAACATAGGAATATCATCAATTGATCCATCTATCAATCCATCAATTGATCAATCAATAAATTAGGGTAATCAATCAAGTGTCCATTCAGAGAGGGGAAAGTAAGTAAATAATTAATGTATCTCAGTCCCAGGGCAGAGAAACAAAGAGAGTTCAGAGTTTCAAAACTTCTTGTTTGTTTCTTTGTTAATTTCCTATTTATTTGTTTTCCTGTAGTTTATAGGCAGGGTAGAGACTGACCATCAGCTAACAATAATAGAGTAAATATTGCTAGCAACATTGAATTTTTCACTATTTTCTCATGTCCATGAATAGGAACAATAATACTCAGTCTAGTTGCTGGATAAGATTATCCGCACATGTTAATCTACATTTTGCTACACAGTTTGGTAACTCAGGGTTTTCGTTAGTAGCAGGGACCCGGGTCAAATGACCCGCCTACTGCAGGTACATGACCCGGCTACTTTGCAACGCTCAGTAAAAAAAAAAAAAAAAATATACGAAAAAAATCGAGAGGAATAAATACCCACAACCAGGTCAGGTGTGATTGTCACAGCAGTTAACTGTTGGTAAAAACTACAAGAAGTTGAACATTAGTAGTATGGTCGAGGAGATGAGGCCGAGGGGTGGGTGAGAGTAGAGGTAGGCGAAGGGCTCCTCTTGACATACAAATTGTTGCTCAACAGAGATAAAAGCTGAATAAAAAACAGAAGGTTCTATCACAGACCTAGTTGGGTATTTTTTGGCAGTAAAATCCTACTCACTTTGTAGGTACCGTAGACCTATTATCATTTTGTTATGATCGCACTTCATTTAATGCAGCAAGTGCGTCACACCCTTGCTAAGTTCGGTTCAGTGGCATAGCTACCTCCCTAGGCTCCATGACCCGAGTGTTAATAAAAAAATTGAGGAGAAAAAAAGAAAAATAGGACAGAAGAAAGGGGTGATTGGGAGGGGGCAATATCATTGACCAAACAGCTGTATATTGCACCATTTTGCATCTAGAGACTTTTTAAATTGCAATTTTCCGGCACCCCCTCCCCTTGGACCCCTCCCCCATGTCCGCGTACAGACAGTCCCGCCTACTTTTCAACTTGACCCACCTACTATATTTCTTAACAAAAACCCTGTAACTGATCTGTAACTGATCTAGTATGAAATATTAATGTATGTAGAAACAACAACACTAAATAGATAATAAATTATGTATAACAGTGTTCTTATCCATTACTTCCTTGAATCATGATGACCTCATGTTGTTAGGTTTTTATGTTCTTAAACATGACATTGGGAGTATCTGTTTGTTGTAGCTTCCAAATAATAGTTCTTACTTAATTTTGCAATCTCAAGGGGGAGGGGAGAGGGATGGGGGAGAGGGAGGGAGAGAGAGAGGATGAGGGAGGGGAGAGGGAAGGGAGAGAGAGAGGATGAGGGAGGGGAGAGGGAAGGGAAAAGGAGGGGGAGAGGGAGAGAGAGGATGAGGGAGGGGAGAGGGAAGGGAGAGAGAGAGGATGAGGGAGGGGAGAGGGAAGGGAAAAGGAGGGGGAGAGGGTGGGGTGAGGGAAGGGAGAAGGAGGGGAGAGGGAGAGGGAGGGGGAGAGGGAGGAGGAGAGGGAGGGGAGAGGGAGGGGAGAAGGAGGGGGAGAGGGAGGAGGAGAGGGAGGAGGAAAGACTTTATAATCCTTAATACTTACCAGGGTCTCCTTCCATACTATCATTGGTCAGTCTAAAGTCCAGATGGACATCTGGTTCTAGAACTACCACAGAAGTCTCTTGTTCAAGGTCCTCACTACCAGAGTAGGACACTGTGACAGCTAACGTGTGTTCTGTATCTTTGACGACTGTTTCAGTGTCCCTCAAGACACAGTTAAATTCAAAGACTAAACTATCACCTGTATAAGAGAAAGCAAAGAATGCCATATTTGTCTACTACTATACTGAAAAAATGTTGCTAAATAGATCTTTAACAAGTCAAGCAAATATTATCCTTCCCACCACATCATTTTCCATGGGTGGGAAGGGGGGAGGTGAGGGGAGATATTTATGTTACATTTATTATCTTATAATAGGACATCATGATAGCTAAGATAAGTTTTGCAGCCTTAACAACTGTTTATGTGTCCCTCTAAACACAATGTCAGTAAAATCAAAGACTAAATATCCCTGCAAAAAGAAAACAAATATTAGACATTTATTTGATTTAAAATCTGCCTAAATAAACTTTCAACAAGTCTGACTGATACAGTTCTTCCTACCACAATTTTATAGGTATTTATGGGAGGCATGGAGGGGTGGCAATTTGGGGGTGGGGGGAGGGGGTGTGTGGAATGAAATATTAGTTTACTTTATTCCTTAATTACTAAGTAGGACACTGTGACTAATACAATTCTATCAGTTCTACTTTTAAGGGGGAGTAGGAAGGCAGGGTGTTGTTTCTTAGATCTTTTTTCACCAATTTATTGCAACCTGACACTTTGGTCACAATTTTGGACCGTCATCCCGACAGAGAAGTTTCGAACTCTCCAGAAATTAGAAAGTCATTATTGTTCATTTGAAAATCTACCCTTTAGTAAGACTGCCGCATTTTCAATTGTATATCCTCTGCATGCAGATATGGCCACACCCTCCTCACTACAGCACAATACACCTGACCAGTACATTCTCAATTCTCATGCCATTACAAAGATTCAAGAGGCGTCAGAGTAATATATTCATGAGGTGAATATCTTACCCTGGTAGCTCTCGACATTGTCAGCATCATTGGTTACTGTTCCAAAGTGTAGGTTTACTACTGTTCTTGACCCGATAGGCCATGTATCTGCAAAATAACAATTCACATTATAGCAATTTATTTATTTTATTTGAAAGCAGTGCATTGTATAGAATGAGCCCTGAATTGGTGCCTGATGTTCCATCCTATCGCCAAAATATCAGAACAGCTGAGCAAAGCTTAGGACAAAATTACCACTTAGCCTATTACACAGACGGAATGCAATGTTCGCTAATTTGCATAAACACATGGTAACATTTCAATACGGGAAAATCAACTAACACCTTATTATGTCAATGACTTTTGTATTTTTTTTAAATCTATTTCTCTTCTGAATTACCTGATCATGTGTGGTTCTCAATTTACCAATAACTTAATCAATATGTTAAACTTCATATTCTGTGGTATTGATGAAAAAAAAAAATTGATGCAGATCCCTTCTGAACATGTATGATTGCCTAAATTTGTAGACTGCATAGCATAGCATTTGCTGTACAATAATCATACGGAAATAATCATAGTGGGAGGCTTTCATGATCTTAAAAATATTTGCATAAATTACAAAGGATTGATTTTCCACTGTGTAGCATTGACAAATACCACATAAAATCCTTGCTAGATATGTGTGTGCTTGGATAGTTGACTATATTGTGTGTGCTACAGTATTTATAGTTGTGCTAATATGTAGTGTGTGCTATTTATAATTGTGCTACATTTAGTGTGTGCATATAGTTGACTATTTACTATTGTTTGTGCTATTTATAGTTGTGCTATATGTAGTGTATGCTATTTATAGTTGTGCTACATTGAGTGTGTGCTATATATAGTTGACTATTGCGTGTGCTTGAATAGTTGACTATTTACTATTGTGTGGGCATTTATAGTTGTGCAATATTTAGTGTGTGTGTATAGTCTAGTGTGTGCTATATATAGTTGACTACTGTGTGTGCTTGGAGGCAAGTTGACTATTTACTATTGTGTGTGGTATTTATAGTTGTGCTATATTTAGTGTGTGTCATATATAGTTGACTACTGTGTGCTTGGATAGTTGACTATTTACTATTGTGTGTGATATTTATAGTTGTGCTATATGTAGTGCATGCTATTTATAGTTGTGCTATATGTAGTGTGTGCTATTTATAGTTGTGCTACATTTAGTGTGTGCTACATATAGTTGACTATTGTGTGTGCTTGGATAGTTGACTATTTACTATTGTGTGTGGTATTTATAGTTGTGCTATATTTAGTGTGTCATATATAGTTGACTACTGTGTGCTTGGATATTGACTATTTATTATTGTGTGTGATATTTATAGTTGTGCTATATGTAGTGTGTGCTATTTATAGTTGACTGTTGTATGTGCTTGGATAGTTGACTATTTATTTATTGTGTGTGCTATTTATAGTTGTGCTACATTTAGTGTGTGCTGCATATAGTTGACTATTGTGTGTGCTTGGATAGTTGACTATTTATTTATTGTGTGTGCTATTTATAGTTGTGCTATATGTAGTGTATGCTATTTATAGTTGTGCTCAAATCAAATAAAAGGAGTTTACCCCTGATCGACCTCGCAAGAGGTCCTACAGGGGATAATATATAAGTTTTGTAGAATAGGCACTTTTTTTTTTCTTTTTTTTTCTAGGGAAAGTTGTCTATTATTCAATCAGGGAGATGCTGAGAAGTGAAGTATTGTTCAATTAACATTGTAAAGAAGCCATAAATAAACAGGAGGTCGGAACTGAAGAGCCAATTAGGTAGGGATTACTAAAGGGGGAGGAATTTCTAAGT
>KN886747.1:54417-68255 GCA_000934455.1 Apostichopus parvimensis
GTGAGCACTTTGAAACAGTCATCATAGCATCAGTGGTTTTTTTCTCTCATTACTTCAGAAGAAGTAGAAAACAGCCAATGTATTCTACACGCCACAAATAAAAACAAGACTCATGAAACTTGTACAGACTTACCATCAATCATGGGATTTTTTTTATTCTGCTGCATTTCGAGTCGAAACTGAAATTATAGAACATTGAAGAGTCAATCAAGTCGTCCTCTTAATTTTGTAGTAAATGTAATTTTATGAAACCATAAGCGCTTGACTTTTCATGAACCGACAAAGAGGTAAATGTAAAATGACAGTCATGTGAAGCGAAATAGTTACTGTACTTTGATAACCTTTTATGCTGAATGATTGTGGAAAAATGCAGTCCTTACGTCTCGTCTCGTATTCAGCCTTCGTGGTGTGTGTAGGCAGGGACGTAGCTAAGGCCTGATGATTGGGGGGTGTAGTGGCTGAAATTCCAACTGGATGGGATTTGAAGCCAGAAAATTCCGACTGCTGCATTGTACCCCCCCCCCCCTACTCGTCAACGATACGGTCAGTGTCAGTCAGACACCCCATCGCGACTGCACTTTTGTTCCGAACTTTTTTCGATACATTAGTACCACTGGCCCTCACTTCACAAACTTATTAATCACTCTGGTTAAGCAAGTAAGCAACTGAGTATAAGTTTTCTGCTTGAAGGCTACATAGACTACTAACTGCAAAAGCTATGTTAATGTTACAAAGGGGAAAACTTTTTCTTTTTTCAACAAATTATATTCGACGACATAGTGAATTACCAAAGAATACAGTGCTTTTTCCTAGCGCGCTTAATATTATTTCATTTGGGGAGGGAGGGGGGGGGGGCTATTTATCACTCACATGAAAAAAAAATGTTCAATTGTTCACTGCATTCCAACTGAGCATTTTGGAATAAAGTGAACAATTAAACATTTTGCAGAAAACTGTTGAGTTGACGAGAAACGATAAGTTGTCAATTAAACATTTTGCAGAATTTTTTTAATTGCTCAGATGGAATGAAGTGAACAATTGGACATTTTGCAGAAAAATATTGATTTGACGAGATACGATACGTTGTCAATTAAACATTTTGCAGAATTTTTTTGGGGAATGAATTGAACAATTGAACATTTTGCAGCAAAATGTCTAATTCACGAGATATGATAAGTTGTCAATTAAACTTTTTGCAGAAAAGTGTTAAATTGCTCAGTTAAAGTAACTGAGCAATCATCCAACATTTTTGATGTTTTTTGATAGATTTTATCTTGTTATCTAAAAATTTACTGAAAAATGTTGATTTATTGGGGCAGTTTTTTATGTTGATGGCACTTTTAAGCTTCCGTGGATTATCATTGAGCGTTGTATACACTGGGTTAGAGGTCAGTGGTTGAATACTATAGAGATAGTATATATCCTGAACTTACTTGAAGCTAGCGAACAGGGTCAACCCACCCAATAGCAAAATTAGTACATAAATAAACCGAATTGAAGCTGGCAAACTTTGTACAGTAGTTCTATTAGGCATTAGGTATTCAAAATCATACGAAGTTTTGTATGGTGGAGTATAAGGATCGCGATATACAATATCTCAAAGTGGCATGGAAAAACGTGGTAAATATGAACGAGGTCAATTTTTAGGTCATTCATAATCACAGGAATATATGAATAGGCCTAGGTAAATTAGAGTACGACAGTCGGAAATTCCGACTGTCGCACTCAAATTTTCCAACTATCGTCAGTTTTACCAACATTGGGGTGAGACACCCCATACCCCCCTCTAGCGACGTCCCTGTGTGTAGGGGATGTGTGTAGGGGATATGTGTATATAGCTGGTACAGTAAGTACTGTTCATGTCCTGTAACACATGTTACCGTTTTACGAGCACAAAGTAGTATTTACTGATGCACGTGTGGGACATGAACATAAGTTGCTGTATCAACCATTTAGGGCGAGTTCCTTAATACGCAATTCTAAAATGAAGACCTATCTAGTCATTTTATGCTAAAAGTAAGCCTATAGATATACCCAAACATGGCCTTTTTTCGTTCTAGGTATGACAAATTGGCGTAATTTAAGGGGTGGTGTTAACGTATACTTCATCTGCATAGACTCCTTGTCCAGTCGCGCAGTTTTTTGTCTTACATGGGAACAACATATCAGCTTTGCAGATTTTACAGTGCCACCTGCAACACATGTTACACAAAGTAGTTATTACTGATGCACGGTTGTAGGATATGAACAGTAGTTGCTGTACCAGCTATGAGTATCGGCTGGTGCAGGGCACGGGGAACGAGTATTTCTCGACAAATCCACACAGACGATTAAGAGATTCCCGTTATCATTACTTAATTGTTTGTATTTAGCCTAGCTCGTACTTAGACATAATAATCGTAACAATTGACATTCAAACATCAGCCAAAGAGTTACCAAAAAAGTAAATTGTAATATCGAGATTTTCCTTGAAAGAAAGTAGTAAAATAATTAAATCAAACTCTAATTTCGGCTTAAATGATAAAAATTAATGAAGAATGGAATATTATTGACAACAAAAGTTGCTAAGGTGTAGGCTATAGTATACCACTTTAAACGAGGACCAATGTAACACTTTAATGTTTATATGCTTTATTACAAAGCTATACTCAGGGATGAATTTCGAACATTTCTTTAGGTTGACCTTCGGAAAAGCTTGACTCCAAGTTTCATTGTTTTCGAAATTTGGAAGATACAAAACATAAATTTCTAGAGTCCTTCCCATGACATATGTTCTATGAGAAGGTGCCATTTGATAACACCTCTGAAACACTCATATTGAATAAACTTTATACACTTGCCGATCTAGTCCCCATTTCGACTCCCCTTTTGTTCCGATCATCCTGCCACCCATCCCTCTTGCTCAGCTGAAACACTTTTCCACTATCTACATTCAAAAGATATACTACAACAGTGCAATAGGATGCACTAGCATTCACTTAAACCTAGATGAAGGAGAATCAGGCTACCCAGTCGAGCTGACACTGTCGACATCACACTGTTACAACAATGCATTGAATATTGAGAAGCAGATCACATGGTCATGCAGAAAGAAATATCTATCGAGTATAATATATCATGATTATTCATTTGTTTTAAATTCAATTACAGTGTTTGCCAAGGTTTTTCGTCCCCGATTCAAAACCGAAGTTTCTGAATGTCTTCCTTTTCCTTTGGGTACCACTTGCTACGCCGCTGCTTACATACTTCAAGCGTGGCGGTAGTTACTGACAGCTGATGGATATTGTTTTTAACTTTTAAGAACAAATACTCAATGAAATCGAAGCATTCTGTAATGTAAACACATAATATCGACTTAATTTTCTTTACTTTTAGTGTCCCAAATCTACCAAACACCATTTTTTCAATGCATATATCTCTATAGTGTATGATTTCTAAGTTCTTTGGGTTACTTCGACCAGTCAAGGGGTGGACAAATTTACTGTTTTGCTAAACATGATGTATGCACATTGGCAGGGTCAGTGTGACTCTAGTATTTTCATTTCATACTCTGACCCACATATTGCAGCCTTGAAGCCTCCTAAACATGATATCCTTCTCAACTTCTAGTGGCTTTCTTCTAGGCGAAGGACATGTTATATTTAATAAAGAATTAAAAACACATAAGAAAGTATTTTTATTAACAAAACCTGGAGCACTCTAAATTTAGGAAGGTTTGATGTTTTTCACAGATTGAGGTTCGGGTAGAGCCGCCCCTACTATCTCGTACGTTTCATTTGTGCATTTTCCCCAATCGTTCACAGTATGCAATTCATTTTGGTTTGATGTATGGGCTGCATTAGGAAATTGACCAATCTCCAAATTCTCGATAGCTCTTGCATATTTGCTTATCGGTCGTAGTAACTGGCCACTCTCTATATCATCAATCACCCTTGAATATTCTCTCGGTTGTGGTGGTGTTTCTTTGATGAAATTATCCATAGATTGCTCATTCGATAACGAGTCATTTATAAATGATATCATCATGCCAGGTGTATTGTCGGATGTCTTTTGTCTATCTTGCTTGAGAAGTTTTCGCCTCTGAAATCTATGAAGAGAGGTAAACCCAACAATTGACTAATGAGTTGGTATATTTCCTTAATTAAAAATACAGTGAGCTTTCATTGGAACATGAAACAAGAAATTAGAACACATTATATGAAGTATGAAACAATAATTAAGTAAAGAACATTTGATTCAACTAGCAAGTATGTGGCTTTCTTAAGAATAGTTTCTCGCTTACTTCGAAGTCAATTCTGTTATGTGACTTACTGGGGTCATTTTGGTTTTCAGTAAATACATGGAACTGAGATTTATTTTAAAAATATCAATCGCAAAGAGAATGTATATAACTTGATAAGATCAAAACCTTTCATTATTATAAGGAATGCAAGATATTTACACTACATTTAAAGATAATATACGATAAGATTAAGTTATAAACACATTTGTACAGCTCCCTTCCTGAATTATAATGACTCACAACTTTTACGCCAGTTTGCATATACATAATAACTGAAAAGAATACAAAATTCTTAAAAGTGTCCACCATGTAAGTTTAAGCATTACGACTTATCTTCCACGGTGATAGTCTATTGTATCATGTAGTTGAGAAGTTTGCAGACTCAATCCTGTCACTGAATTATACAGGAGCATCGAACGTTCTTTCACAAAATTATAACTTACATGCGTAAGACACACTGCACTCCAATCACTGCCAGACATCCAAGAATGAAAGCTGAAATGCCAGTAACTGTCGTGACGACGATAGGACCATCTGCCATATTAGGACCATCTGCAATATTAAAATATGTCACATTGTAAAGTAAATTGAAAGATCCTACTGAAGTATAGAATTGTATCCAAGAATTTTCTAAAGCAAGTTAATTAAGCCCGATATGATAGTCAACTAAATGATAAAGATATTGCGATTTTATAGGAACACAATACGCACATTCTTAAAATAGAAGGTCTTCACTGAGTAAAATATGGCCAGCTAGGTTCACACATTAATGCAACAATAGCTTTAACTTTACCCCTAGATATAAGGGACTTGTTTTTTATTCTTGCGTATGGAAAGTTGGAATTACTACTGTAGACCGTAAACTTTAGACAAAAACATATGTGACGATGTAACCATTTTCGGCGAAGATTGCATCAATGTGTTCAAATCGTCAAGTAATTGCCCGCCTGTACTTTCTTGACGCATAAACGAAACGCTACCAGAAAATACGAGCAATTAGTTTATTTGAATGACGACATTGTCCTCGTTAGCCTAGGTATACCTGATAGTTCTTCTGTATGCCGGTGTTCTACTGTGGTCGAAAAAAAAAAGGGGTCAGTTGACGAACGTTCTGGACAAATTGTTACCGTAGGATCTGAAAATTGAAACAATCGAATCGAAAATGATACACGACAGCTACTTTTGTTTGTTATCATCTACAGTCTAATACATGCAATAATTCTGACCTGAGATCCGTAATTTATATCAAAAGAAATATATAATACAAACGATTGTCACCTTCATTAGACAATGTCATATAGTGTAGGGCCGTTGAATGCATTATGCCCGACATTCGAAAGAGGTTTCTCTCAGTGTTAATAATAATATTAATAATATTGAGTATTTATAAAGTGCAGACATATCCACCGATAACGGTGCTCAAGTCGCATCACAATATTACCCTGGTCAACGATAACCTGTCCAACATAGAGACAATCCCTCCACATGGCATGAGCTAAACAGCGCCCAGCTGACAGTTTTATATCACAAGTCCCTCCCATAATACACCTGGGTGAAGAGAGGCAATAGCGATAAAGTGCCTTGCCCAAGGACACAACGCAATGTTCTGGCCAAGACTCTAACCTGCAATCCTTAGATCAAAAGTCCACTACCTTAACCACTTGACCATAACGCTCTCTAGTGTTGTAGTAGGTTACTCGAAAAGTAGTCGGTACTCGAGCAGTACTCAAGTACTTTCAACAAAAATGTACTCGGATGCTCACGAACTCGGACTCAGATACTAAAGTATTCGAACTTGTACTCATTTAAAGTACTTGGTATTCTCTCAGGAGGAGTGCTTTTACGAGTAGTGACGTAAAACAAAATTGTTATGTAAAAGTGACGTTACGCAGTAAGCCACATATTTTACAGTCTTATCCCAACAGTATATGTATACATACGCGCTACGTATTATCTGTACGAAGATGACGAATTCATCAGTGATGTATGTTGCTACGTTAAGTACACATTATGATATGGTTGCTGAATTATTATTAGTCTAACACATCTGTGTATACGTAAGGAAGTTGTTTGCTACTGCCACTTTGTCATTCCAGTATCACAACATTTCTGATATTACTGAGACATTATAACTTTGCCAAACAGTAGCAGAATCCGGGCAATGTCATCACAGTCAATATTTAACGATCATCAGCTATAAGCGTAAGGTTCATATATATTTTAATAAATAAAAAGGTACTCAAAAGTACTTGGATAATCAGTACTTAAAAGGACTCGTATAAAGTGAATTTACTACAACAGTGATTTTCAAAAATCTTAACCCGCCGCAAACTACCTGATTGATTGTGGGCAGTGTGAGTGTGCTTGAAACTACGACCATTCAAGATATTGCCAGTTTAAAGTCGCGTCGATTTCAGTCGGAACGTCGGAATATGTATCGTTTCACTACTGGCAGTGTATCACGGTTCACGACTAAAACTACATAGGCTTAAAATTTTAACCAAGTAAAGGTAACCAATTGTGCATGTGACCTAATCGAGCATCGATCGTTAACAGTAAGCAGTTGATTCGTGCTTATTTGTCGTTCGATGTGCGGGACTAGTTGTTAGTTATTGGATTCTTCACGACAATCGCAAACTAGATTACGACGGACGAGTTAAGTCTGGTAGTGGGCGGCGGGATAAATGGATGCACAAACATTATTACATGACATATAGAAATTAACACCGATGACTTGTACATGCTTGCATGAACTTTCTCGTTTACTATTAACACTGCTTAGCAAATTGTTTATCTCCCAAAGAAGCAACTCATCGTGTCAAAACATATACTGCTTACTAGCTTATGAGAACAGTAGTCTAGACCTCTGAAAAATATATAGCGATGTTTTCACATTCCATACAAAAATTGCTCAATTAGGGTTTTCTTGTGGGATCTTCCAATATTTATATCCCGACAAGTAACCAGGTTCGATCTCTAAAATCTAAGCATGGAAGTCAAGGCAATGCTTAAATGATGAAACCAGGTGGAAGGTGTTGACATGCCTTTGATGAAATTTATTAACAGTTAAAGATTCATTAGACGTGCAGAAACTTGTAATTTTTTAGCCGTGATCGAATAATGCGATATTCACATTTAACTGGATGTCACTTGCTCTAACTATAAGACAACTTATGTGTCTACAGCCCTTGCCTGTTCCGCAAGAGCCAGGTTCTATAAGTTGAAGTTCCGTGCCATTAATTTAAATTTATTTTATTTATATGAAGTTTACCCTTGAAATTGATGGAATCGGATTCCCTAAAACATGTTTTTAAAAAATTGCGAACGTTGTGCAATGTTATGTCATTTAAAACTAGGACTATATATAGATTGTAGGGCCTAACGACATGATTACATGTACATTTGGAAATCATGCAACCAAGCTTTGACTGTATATAGTGCATGTGCAATTTTGTATTTTTAATGGTAGACTTTTAAAATCAATGTATGCTAATGGTAAATCACACATCTGAGATAATAACTTGTTTTCAACACGTTTTTCTGTACGATACAAACAGAGGTACGTTTCGATACCTTGTGTGTGCGTTTTTCCTTAAACTATTAGAAGGAAGGGCAAGTTGGGCCAGGTTTAAGTAGTAAATCAGGTGTGAGATGTGCTCTACTCAGAAAGTTGTATTTGTACAACAAATGACACCGAATGATGATAATTTTTAAAACCTTACCATGGTAGGCTATATTAACATAGAGGGCAATATAGCCGCTTCCTCCGCACTTCTCTCCACCAGTACACTTTTCTCCATTTTCTTTACAATGTTTGTCATCTTTTCGTGTTGAATTTGGCGGCATCTGGGACCGGCAGGAACATTTATTACCGTGAAGGACACTCCAGAAAGTTGAATTCCTACACTCGTCAGAACAAACTTCAAGTGTCAAGTCATTTATCGGATTAAATGTGGAATGTTGACCGCTGTCGTCATAGCATCCTTTATACTCATAGCCTAAGGAACGTGAATAATTTTTTTTTTAAATAATATTATGCGTCACTTATACCATGGAATGTTTGGAATCGATCCTTGGACTGGATCATTTGAGAGTGATGGTAATTGCCATCAGTGATCGGAGAGTTGTTCAATCCATGCTCGGATTTCAATCAGTGATCGGGGAGTTGTTCAATCCGTGCTAGGATTTACATACAAGGAGTTGCTGAGAGCCAGATCGGGGCATGGAGATATAAATTTCACTAATCTTACTTTCTTAAGTATAGGCCTGCATTATGAAAAAAACACGTGGGGATATTTTCCATAATTTCCCCCAAATTGTTCCAGGGCCCAAGCTGTAGCGTCGTCTGTTACCACCATTCATGTCGTCACTGGTGACGAAGAATGGATTAAACAACTCACTGTTTCGAAGGATATTTAGTCTAATGAACAAATTTAACGACGTAAATTGTAGTGTAAAATTGGATGTAAACATTACTGATATTAAATGATTGAAAGAAATTGGAAAACAATATCAATTAAATATGAACATGAAGAAGATAAAAGTAATGATGAATTTTAGAACACAAGACTACACGATTACAGTTGATGGCGAAATCATAGAAAAGGTAGGCAGTTATGTATACTTGGGAAAAAGAATATTCTTGGAAAATGACACAGTAGGAGATGTAAACAGACGTATCCAGCTGGCGTGGGCGAAGTTTGGCGTGCTCAGTTTCATATTGCGGGATGAGAGCTTTCCAATGACATTGAAAAAAAAATCAATCAATGTATTATCCCAGTGATGTCTTATGGAGCAGTGACATGGACGAACTACCAAGAGGTTAGAAATGAAGCTGAGAGTGACAGAGAGAGCAATAGAAAATAGTATGAGGGTGTAACAAGAAAGGATTTAGCCTTTGAAGAAGATCCTGCTAAGATCGAAACGTCAGGCCAACATCCTTTTACACATTCTCTTACACAGGCTCTCTAGTGAATAAGCAGTTTGCTAACATTTTTATTTTATTTTTATTTTAATTTTAAGAAAGGATAAAGTCAGAAACCAGGACTTGAGAAACAGTACAGGCGCTTTGAATATTATCCATGTCATAAAGCAAAAGAAGTGGAGATGGGCAGGGCATATAGCTAGATGTCAGGATAAGAGATGGGCACATACATTGACAGGTTGGACACTGAGGGGTTATGCTAGAGGCAGAGGTAGGCAAAGTAGGAGATAGATGGATGACAAAAGAGAATATGGTGGTGTCACATGGAAGAGAAAAGCTCAGGACAGAGTTAATTGGAAAATTGGTGAACTGGCCTTCCTTCTGCAGTGGAGCGAAATAGGCTAGATAAGATAAGATGGTATATAACAGAGACGAATGTTACCTTTGTACACAGCCATGTGTTTGTTTGCTCCACATCTATCTACCCCGCTGCAAAGCGTATTACACTGGGAAGCAGGTTTCAGATCACGTGTAATGTTAATGACATCAGTAATCATTCCACAGCGACATCCATTACCATATATCAACCCGTATACTGTATAATTCAGCTCCGCGCAATACCGTGAGCACATTGAAACAGTCATCATGGCATCAGTGGTTTTTTCTCTCATTACATCAGAAGGTTTACGAACACATCCAATGTATTCTCTGCATGCTACGAAAATGAAACAAGAATTATGACACTTGAACAGACTATAAATCATGGTAAAATATTATTCTGCTGCATTTTGAGTCGAAACTAAAATTATAGAACATTGAAGGGTCGATCACGTCGTCCTCTTTATTTTTTAATCAATGTGTTTTTATGAAAGCATAAGCATAAGAGCTAAATATGAAAATGAAAGTCATATGAAGCGAAAGTATTAAAATATTAAATCAAATTCTATATTTTGGCAAAAATGATGAATATAATGAAGAATGGAATATTATTGACAACAAAAGTTAATACGGTGTAGGCTATATTATACAAATTTAAACGAGGACCAATGCATCATTTTAATTTCCATATGCTTTATTATAAAACTATACTCAGGGATGAATTTTGAACATTTCCTTAGGTTGTCCTTCGGAAAGCTTGACTCCAAGTTTCATTGTTGTCCAAAATTTGGAGGTTATAAAACAATAAATGATTAGAGGCCTTTCCAAGACAGATGTTCTATGAGAGGTTGCCCTTTGACAACACCTCTGAAACACTCATATTGAATAAACTATGTACACTTGCCGATCTAGTCCCCATTCCGACTCCCCTTTTGTCCCGATCAACCTTAATCCCTCTTGTTCAGCTGAAACACTTTTCCGTTATATACGTGAACAAGATTTACTACCAGGCGCGTAGCCATGGGGGGGGGGGCAAGAGGGCAGCCGCCGCCCACCCCCTTTGAGCATATTTTTTTGTATGTTTTTATGATATTGCTAGTAATTTCAAAAGATAAAATGCTAAGATGCAACTAACAAGCCTGGGAAGTGCCATTTACAGCGATCTGGGAGGCATTTTCAGCCAAAATTTTATTGTGCGCTTCGCGCCAACATATGGTGGCGCTACGCTTAGATAGTTTGCAATGCCGTATCTACGGCTCTGATAGTTTGCCTACAGTTTCGCCCTCCCTTGGCAAATTCCTCGCTACGCTTGTTTACTACAACAGTGAAATAGGCCGCACAACATTCACTAAACACTATACGAAGGAGAATCAGGTTTCCTAGCCAAGCTGACACTGTCGACGTCACGATGTTACAACAATGAATCGAATATTGTGAAGCAGATCACACGGTCATGTAGAAAGAAATATCTATCGAGTATAATATATCTTGGTTATCCATTCCGGTGATTTCAAAGGTTTTTTGTCCCCGATTCAAAACCGAAAAAATCTGAATGACTTGACTTTTCTTGAGGTTCCCACTTGCTGCGCCGCTGCCTAATCCTTCAAGCGTGGCGGCCATGACTCATGGTAAGCTGATGGATATTGTGGTCAAACTACATTTACCAACCCTGCGTGGTTGTGTTGATATGCAGTGACGTGTCCAAAGAATTAGGGGAGAGGGAAATGGTTCAGCCTCCCCCACCTCATTTTTTAAACCTCACACAGAGATCTTTTTGGCACAAACTTTTCTTTTGGCGCTAACTATAAAGACCTAATTTACAGTCACTAGATATCTCAGAAAGCACCATTTTATGTAAAAGTTTATATTATGTTAATATTATTTATTATTATTAATCCGTCTCAATGTGTAAACCGCTCATATCAATGAACACGTCTAGCCTGATATCTGTATATTCTTTACGTACCACCAACGTTTAAACTGACGAAGCGATATCAATATTGTATGGAGTGACATAAGTCCTCACTCGGCAACTAGATCAATAGGCCTATAAGAGTCAGCTAGCTACTGTCATACTAATTGAAATACAAACTGATATATCCTAAGCGTAATATATCAACAGGATAAAGACTCTATGTTCGACATACAGTGCAGTTTACAACTGGCCAGCAGGGACTAATTTATCATGAAATACTGTACTTACTTGACGAGGCTGGACAACGTGCAAATAACAGAACAATACAAACCAATGTAAAGAAAAATTCCATCTTGAAATATTTCGTCAACGAATGAAACGATCAGTAACGTACAAGGAACTAATGTTATGACTGAAGCGGAAAATGAAGAACGATATCCAACAGCTTACAACTCTGTTTATAATTGAAAGTATCCTTGAAGTAACCTCGTACAGAACAAGTACTTTATCTGTTCGATTTTGGTTTCGAGCAACACAGACCACTATAATTTAATAATGTTCAAGTATGCTATAAGTTTAATTCAATCGATAAAAGTTGACTCCCAAGGTCTGCTTTTGAATATGTATGCGTTTTTTTTTAATCTCATCCCTAGTCCCGAATCGGCCATTGTTTGGTGCGTTTACGTTAATGTTCTAAAACTCATCCTTAACAATAAAGGTTATTGGACTTGAAATTTGATAGGTAAGTGATTTGTCATGGGATGTTATGTCAACATGACGTATGATGTCATAGTTGAGAGGTTAAATAACAAACAAGTTAGGCCATTATGCACATATCGAAACACCCACAACCTTATAGGATATCTGCATCTACAAGTTTACAGTGCATGAATTAATACCAAGCGGTAAAGGTCACGTTTATCAAGGGAGATCAAGTCTCAGATTAGTGTGGTGATCAATAGTTAATTGCTTGGAAACTTGCTGGGTATTTACATTTAATCAGAAAAAAAACTGTTCTTAGACTATTAACTATTAAGAACATATCAATGTCACAAACTAATAGTTGGGCGGAGAAACAGGGGGGGTTGGGGGGGGGGCTTTAACCCCCCACTTTTTGAAGAGGGGGGGGGGTTGGCCCACACAATCAACCCCCCTAGTTTTTGCCAGTAATGTTCTGTTATAGCTCCAAATGGCATAATAAATCAAATTATTAAATTTGAAATTGTTAAAGTCATTTCAACCTTTTACCTGGTAGGCTACATCAACAATTAACGACCGAAAACCGAGTTAGAATTGACCCACACATTATTTCTAGCTCCTTTCCCCCACCTTGCGCATTGAATCTTGTAGCTCATAGCGCTAACTTCACCCCACAACAGACATACACAAAATAACGTTTTGTTGCTGTTGAATAGCTTTGGAACTGTATACACTTGCCAACTACAACGAGGTGAAGGAAGGAAAAGAAAAAGAAGAAATTGAGAAAAGGAGAAAAGGATGGAGTAGAAAATACGGCAAGAAAAAGGGAAGAGAAAGAGGAACAGTGACAAATTTATTCGAATTTGTAAAGCAAACAGCAGATATCACATCATATCAGTGGGCATGAAAATGGCGTTCCGCGATAAACAGCCTCCAAACCATGGGCGCAGATCCTGGTGAGGACAGCGGGACGCGTCCCCACCAACTTTTTCAGTAGTGGGGACATGATATACCGTGTCCCCACCAATTTGTCTTGACCAATAGCTGCATTTCAAGTTCCCCTGTATTGAACTTTGGCGCAGTTTGATCCAGCATTGTGCAAATGACATGCAGCAGTTCTCATTTCATTGTATTTTATCCACAGTTGTTAAATATAGGACGGAAATCGCATTTGCGGCAGTCTATATTTGTTTTCTGGGAGAGGACCCCAGACCCATCGTATATACAAAAGTCTACTTGGATTATTTGTCCCCTGATTTTCTTTCTGCAGACGCCCATGTATTTCTCCAAACTAAATTTCTAAGCCATGAGATCTAGGAGCATCATTAGGTCTGGAAAGTGTTATTTCCGGCGATCTGGGAGGTATATTTGCCCAAAATAATCGTACGCTACGCGCGAACCCATGGTCGTGCTCCGCTTAGATAGTGTCATAGACACGCGTCCCCACCATTATTCAAGACTGATCTGCGCCAATGCTCAAAACTGTCAATGTGTGTAGTGTTCGGTTATGGAAATATCTGGTATATTTTTATTTCCTTCAACGAAATTTTTTAGTAGCCGTCTGAATTTTCGAAAATTCCCTAACCAACATTCTTCATCATACTTCATCATACTCGTGCAATTTTGACCCGTCTATTAGG
>KN886747.1:68736-82573 GCA_000934455.1 Apostichopus parvimensis
CAGTGCCATTTACTGCAAACTGGGAGGCAATATTTGCCAAAGAATTCTTGTGCACTTCGCGCCAACTTATAGTGAAGCTCCACTTAGATAGTGAGCCAGCAGTTATGACTTTTTATTTCATCAATGGCCTGCAACCCCCCCACTTCTGACAAGAAATCTCCGCCACTGCAAACTACGACAAATAGAAAGTAATGACTGCTTGAATGAATATGGTCTTACTTTTAACTCAATCTCGGTCAAAGTGCCTTCTTAGTGTTGATTTCTTAGTAACTAATGCTTACCCAATCATCATACTCCACGGAGTGCCTACTTGTAGCAAATTGATTCTGTTAAGGAGATAAAATAATCCTTGGCATTGTGAAAATAAATGAACCCAACATATGACGAAATCAGAGCACTGTTTATAATTAAGGGAGTTCCATCTCCATAAACTTCAAAACGTTTGCATTGTATTTCTAATTTCACGGTAAATAGGTATGGGTACGTCAGTTTTGTATCGTTGCGAAAAGTTTTCAAACCTATAGGCGAATGAACATTGGTCTGATTAATGTAATCTAGATTGAGTAACGACAAGATGTAGAGGAGAGCAAGGTTGGTAGTTACCTAAATTGTTTCATCGCTATGTAACCAAATTTGTAACATGGAATCATCATCATCATCATCATATTACTTAAGGTAGGCTGGTTTGATTGGTTGTATACTGTCAGTGGCGACTTTTAGTCTCTAACAAATTTGTTAAGCGAATCCAAAAAAGTACCTTTGATGTAAGTGCCGTATCCTTTTAAGTTCTAATGGGTAATGTAAGAGATATTCGCAGCACTTTAGTTTTGAAAACCTAGATTATGTTAACCAGCACTTTCATGACATACGATTGAGAACAATAGAAGACGCACTAAAATTCGTACTTCCCTTGGATTTCTTGTTAATGGCCAAGCAGTCCTGTACCACACTCCTGAAACACCCTCTCTTCACAAACCGGTTTCACCTCTCATCCACCCCTGTGCTACCTCAATATATAAAATGCAGTATGCATAAGACACACTTACAACAGCATGTGCATAAAAAGGCTGTTTCAAATAAACAATGTGGAAAATGCCACTGTTTAAAGGCGTTGAACTGAAACCATGCGGTTACATTTCCCCTTTTTGTAACTTTTAATAACAAATACTAACTGAAATTAAGACATTTTGTAAGGTAAACACAAAATATCGTCTCAATATTTGTTACTTTTATTGTCCCAAAACATACCAAACAACATTTTTCCAATGCATATATATCTACAGTGTGTGATTGCCAAGATCTCTGGATTACTTCCACCAGTTGGGGTGGGAGGGGGGGGGGTGGACTACTTTACTGTTTTCTTAAACATTGTTTATGCACATTGACAGTCGTAAGGGATGGGGTTGGTTCCCTGTTGACATTTGACAGGGTCAGGGTGAGTCTTGTCCTTGTATTTCTATTTCATACCCTGAATCACTGATTCTAGCCATAAAGCCTTCTGAACTGCTAGTGGCTTTCTTCTTAGGCCTACAACTGGACTTCAGTGTACCCCTTCTACCAAACATTTGATCAAATGCCCCCCTCTCTTCCTTTTCACTGTTAGTCTGAATCAGCCCTTGGATCAAGAAAAAGAGGAAACTTTGGTTGGCTATATCTTCGGTTCAATACAAAATTAACTATGAGACTTAGAAGGTCTTGTAATTTTAAACTACAGTTAATGTACTTGTAGAAGAACTACATAGTCTTTTGAGTCTACACCAGCACCAATACTCATTTTAATAAAGTAGGCATAATTGAACTTGCAGACAAATACATCGAGGCCTATTAATTTTGTTATATGGGGATCCGGTTTTCAATTACAAAAAATAGTGACATCGTTGTGAGGATATTGAATTGTTCAGGAGGTTATGTCAGTCATACAGGTTGATAATGCTCCACTTTGTTTAACGTACTTTCAAATTTATCCGATATGTTATTTTCGACAGTATGCGTCAGCAGATATGCGGTTCCTGTAGTCGGATAAGTGTTAGTGGGATTTAAAACTGATGACGTATTTTAAACACAGTCAACATCAGTCGCCATGGGCAAAGTTAGATGTTCACCTGTGCCTAATTGTCCCGAGTCACTATTTTAGAAACCGTATTGCATTATTTGCGGTACGGATCGTGTGAATTAATAACATAGTTAGAGGAGTTTAAATCTCTCTTCCCTATTTCTCATTACAGTAGTGGATATTATGGATAAACAAAACGCAATTAGTATATTTTGAAATGACGACTTTTTTGTTCTTCAATGTATACCTGATACTTCTTCTGTGTGCCAGTGGTGTTTTGTGGTCGAAACACGAAACAATGATATTTTTCAATAATTTACTCTTTTTTAAACTTCTTATACAACATAACTCAATGCAAGTGGTGTATTTACACCGTAATTTAGATATGTTTAATTTAAAACACCTTCAAGAGGGATTCAAAGTAGATTTAATAGACTTGGTCAGACAAGGGACAAACCAAACTACACAAATATGCGGAGATTTGGGGGTCAAAAGAATAACATACTTTCTTTCGTATTATATAATCAACCGTAATACCGCCTACATTTCTTGGAGATTGCATTGATCTATTGATAGATATAAACATATCAAATTCAACGATAGGGTAAGTAGTTCGACAAGGGGACAAAAAACTGCGTTCAACGATATGACGCAATGGTCAGTAATCCACATGCAGTAACAGTTTAAGAAATCTTACGTATCAGTGAGCACTGTAGCAGTCTATGATGGATTCGCGACTTGGCTGAAATATAAGTAATTTAAGTACTTCTTATTTAATGAAGGAATAGTTGTTAAAGCTACCCGAGAATTGCAAAACAACACATCACAGAATCATATACTTACATTACTTAAAGGTTTAGAGAAAATGAGATTTGAAAATAACCTCAATTGCCCGTCCAATTAATTTGACGTGGTTTTGGTTTTTCACGATGCGTCCATATATCAAACCGAGGTGACTCACATACCCAATATTAAACTGCGCAGAAACATATATTTACCAATCTTATAGATGCTGATATCGTTGAAATAAGACTGCAACAAAAAACCAAAGAAGATAATTGACATTCATAATTCCTAACACTGATTAAAACCAGTATTGCTTTGATCAACTCTTATGGCAAACCATGGATTATCCCCAGAGTAGGAATAAATAACTTGACGTAAAGGTGTGTGAGCCTCCAATTCGTATTGTTTACTTATTGGTTGTTACCACTAATTATTTATTTCGTTTTGTTAATTATTACTCCCTTGAATTCTCTGACGCCCCATTATAAGTTGTACTATATTTAGTGACACTAAAATTTATGTAAGTAAACTTCTGAAATATTGTCGCAATGCCACGTCTAGTAACGTTTTCTGTTTCAACATTAACACTGAGAAATAGGCCGTAGAGTACTTTGCGCTGTCTGGACAAAGTTCATTCCTGGCCGCATGAAAATTTTATCACTGTTTAACATTGCGACGTTTGTGGTAACTTCCAAATGTCATTTGCTCTTTGCCAGTAAATTTATGATCATTTATATGAAAAAGGATAACCTCTGGACTATTCGTTTAAAAGTATATTGCCCAAAATAAAATATAATGTACAGAAAAAAATGACAGCATGTGTCATGTAAAGTTAACATATGTTTTCTCTTCTACTATAACTACTACTTAGCAAATCTTTATCAGTAAGAAGTCACTCGAAAAGTAACTCATCATTCGTAGTGTCAATACATTTACTAGCTTTTAATTACACCAATGTAGTACATTAATTGTTCTTACATTCCATTCCGGTGATATGGGTGCTTGTCAACTTTGCGGAGCGCATTAGGACTGTTGGTTCATCGCATCTTAGTTTCCGTTTAAAAGGGGAATCTACTTGGAGTTGGGAGGGGAAACACGTCCTTTGGGGTAAGACTCAGAATGCTAAGGATTACTGACTAGTCAGTTGAAGGTGCCTCCTTATAATCCCATGTCAAAAGTTGAAAATCAATGTAGTCATTTGCCATTTAGGCCTACCCATCAAACAAATAACCGTGTTGGAAGATCCTTGCAAGTGATGACATCAGCAATTCCGTCGATTGCCCTCATATACAGTGTTTGTAACACAGAAATGATCACAACAGATTTACACTCTAAAACAGTTGGGCTAATATTTTACCACCAAAAAATTTCAATTACTACAGCTTGACCAATTTCATTGCCAAGTGGCTGAAAATTGTCTGCATAGTTCTTGGTTAGGTCAGACTTACTCTCAAGAGCCAAAGCTGGTTGGATAAATACATGGTCAGTAAAGTATTTGCCCAACGTTTTGAGGGTAAGCACATTTACATATTTTGCCACTGTTTCTGGTACCCTACTTAAAAAGCGTTTGTTTTCTTTCCTTTCCTTTTCAAATAGCGAAAAGGTTGTTAAGCAGTTTGAGATTTTCGGTATCGATGAAAGGCGCCATTTAAAAATAAATAATAATTGTACTTAACCCGAGACATCGTATGAGACATGGTAACACATCAATTAAGCTGAGTTTAGCCATAAAAGCTACCGTAGTACATACTTACAGTTCAAATACAGTATGTTAGCACATTTATGTGAATTTTACCGTCGAAATTGATGAAATCGGATTCACTGAAAGATGTTTTATATTTTTTGGAACGTTTTAAAATGCAACCAAACAAACAAGGTCTATATAAAAGGTTGTAGTGACTAACACAATGATTACATTTACATTCGGTAGGCTTGAAATGGTCGTTTGTATATCACAAACGTGTTTCTTGTAACTTGTATTTTAAGAGGTTGACTTTCAAAACTCATTGTAATGGTAAATAACACATTTTGGATAGTACACTGTGTTTAAATCAATTTCTCTGCACGATACAAACATTGGCCTGTTTCGATACATGCGTGGTATTGTGTGTGCGTAGTTTCCTCAGATTACGAGGAGGAAGGGTAAGTTGGGTCAGGTTCAAGTAGTACATGCAGGTGTAGGATGTACTCCACTCAGAAGGTTGTATATGTACAACCAATGACACCGAATGATGATATGTTTTTACACCTTACCATGGTAGACTATATTAACATAGAGGTCAATATAGCCGCTTCCTCCGTACTTCTCTCCACCAGTACACTTTTCTCCATTTTCATTACAATGTTTGTCTTCTTTTCGTGTTGATTTTGGCGGCATCTGGGACCGGCAGGAACATTTATTACCGTGAAGGACACTCCAGAAGGTTGAATTCCTACACTCGTCAGCACAAACTTCAAGTGTCAAGTCATTTATCGGATTAAATGTGGAATGTTGATCGCTGACGTCATATCAACCGCTATACTCATTGCCTAGGGAATGTGGATATTTTACAATAGTTTTGGATATTATTATGCGTCACTTATGCCATGGAATGTTTGGAATCGATCCATGGATTTGATAATTTGGGATTGATGATAATTGCCATCAGTGATAGGGGAGTTGTTCAATCCATACACGGATGTATAGAAATAGAGTCGTCGAGGGTGGATCCAAGGGAATATTTTAATCACTGATCTATTTTGTTCTTTTAATATAGGCATACATGTGAAAATGGAAAAAAGTGATTTTTTTTCCCCCATGATTTTCACCAAATTGTTCCAGGGCCCGGGCTGTAGCATCGTCCCTTCCCACCGCACCCACAAAGAGGGAGGGTAGACTTGTGATCAGCACCTCACAACGTTAGTCTAGGGGAAATGGTTCAGTCAGGGGATTTTGGGCATTCAGCCGGGGAAGAAAATGGACGTAGAAACATAATGAAGGGCGTTAAATCGCTGATATTAATGTACAAGTCTGGGTACATCTTTATTTTCTTTACGTACAGGTATGGAACACTAACACGTTATTTTCCATGATCAAACTTGACCAACTTGTTATCATCATTGGTGACGTGTTCCACTTTAAACTACTATTATAAATTGGGTATTTTCGAGAGCAATACCCATCAATGAAATTAAATAATACCTACTTTATACTAATAGTTTAGAATGGAACATGTCACTTATGATAATAACAAGTGTGTCGTTGTAAGCCATAGCATTCGGCAAATATGGCACCACTAAAATATCAACAGTTAATAGTCCCTTTGTCGATTCCCTAGTAGAATGTGTATGCCGAATGGAACCGCTTTGAGATAAATCTCGATTTGCTAGTCCAGCCGAGGTGAGTGTCGATTCCTGGGTGGAGTGGCGTCCGGTCAATTCGACTCCGCCAGTTGAACTCATTTGGGCATTATTGCTTTCAACGAACCACTAATTAATGATGATGACACACTTGAACTCATTTGGGCATTATTGCTTTCAACGAACCACTAATTAATGATGATGACACACTTGAACTCATTTGGGCATTATTGCTTTCAACGAACCACTAATTAATGATGATGACACACTTGAACTCATTTGGGCATTATTGCTTTCAACGAACCACTAATTAATGATGATGACACACTTGAACTCATTTGGGCATTATTGCTTTCAACGAACCACTAATTAATGATGATGACACACTTGAACTCATTTGGGCATTATTGCTTTCAACGAACCACTAATTAATGATGATGACACACTTGAACTCATTTGGGCATTATTGCTTTCAACGAACCACTAATTAATGATGATGACACACTTGAACTCATTTGGGCATTATTGCTTTCAACGAACCACTAATTAATGATGATGACACACTTGAACTCATTTGGGCATTATTGCTTTCAACGAACCACTAATTAATGATGATGACACACTTGAACTCATTTGGGCATTATTGCTTTCAACGAACCACTAATTAATGATGATGACACACTTGAACTCATTTGGGCATTATTGCTTTCAACGAACCACTAATTAATGATGATGACACACTTGAACTCATTTGGGCATTATTGCTTTCAACGAACCACTAATTAATGATGATGACACACTTGAACTCATTTGGGCATTATTGCTTTCAACGAACCACTAATTAATGATGATGACACACTTGAACTCATTTGGGCATTATTGCTTTCAACGAACCACTAATTAATGATGATGACACACTTGAACTCATTTGGGCATTATTGCTTTCAACGAACCACTAATTAATGATGATGACACACTTGAACTCATTTGGGCATTATTGCTTTCAACGAACCACTAATTAATGATGATGACACACTTGAACTCATTTGGGCATTATTGCTTTCAACGAACCACTAATTAATGATGATGACACACTTGAACTCATTTGGGCATTATTGCTTTCAACGAACCACTAATTAATGATGATGACACACTTGAACTCATTTGGGCATTATTGCTTTCAACGAACCACTAATTAATGATGATGACACACTTGAACTCATTTGGGCATTATTGCTTTCAACGAACCACTAATTAATGATGATGACACACTTGAACTCATTTGGGCATTATTGCTTTCAACGAACCACTAATTAATGATGATGACACACTTGAACTCATTTGGGCATTATTGCTTTCAACGAACCACTAATTAATGATGATGACACACTTGAACTCATTTGGGCATTATTGCTTTCAACGAACCACTAATTAATGATGATGACACACTTGAACTCATTTGGGCATTATTGCTTTCAACGAACCACTAATTAATGATGATGACACACTTGAACTCATTTGGGCATTATTGCTTTCAACGAACCACTAATTAATGATGATGACACACTTGAACTCATTTGGGCATTATTGCTTTCAACGAACCACTAATTAATGATGATGACACACTTGAACTCATTTGGGCATTATTGCTTTCAACGAACCACTAATTAATGATGATGACACACTTGAACTCATTTGGGCATTATTGCTTTCAACGAACCACTAATTAATGATGATGACACACTTGAACTCATTTGGGCATTATTGCTTTCAACGAACCACTAATTAATGATGATGACACACTTGAACTCATTTGGGCATTATTGCTTTCAACGAACCACTAATTAATGATGATGACACACTTGAACTCATTTGGGCATTATTGCTTTCAACGAACCACTAATTAATGATGATGACACACTTGAACTCATTTGGGCATTATTGCTTTCAACGAACCACTAATTGATGATGATGACACATGCATAATCGATGGAAATGAGTGGTTAGGATTACTTTATTACGAGATACTCTCCTGAGACTATATTTTGGTAAACATTATTGCGTATCAAGCTCCCTTTGGACGAAATTGATCAAAGTCTTGTAACATTGACGAGAAGATCTGTGTTGATATTAAATATATTAATTGGTTTTTGCTACTAATTGAATTTTTAACTAATCGAAGATTTAATTCTCGCAAGGAGATGAAATAAACATTTTTCTTATGCCGAATTTCTTGAGAAAAAACTTAGTAAACTTCAACAAGTAGTCATTGATATTGACAATTTCAATTTTTGAAAGGATTCTTCAAAAGGAACGCAAATAACAAGTTTGAGTATGTCGAAGCCTATTACACTGTAGGCATTGCAAGTAGGTATTTGTAATTTGATATATATATACATATTGCTATTGGTAAGCAAATATTCAATCGTCTGATATGGTTGTAATTTACTTGTAGTACAAACAATTAGGAGCAAGCAAGGTTTACAGTAGATTCTGTTAACTCGTTCTTAATGTCTAAATATGTCCCATTTCTCGTTGTTTTTGGAACACTCTGGTTTATGTTTCGGTCACACGTTCCCTTTTGACGAGAGTTCAGTGAGTTGCAGATATCTATCATGTGTTTACTGTTAATAACAACCCTCACTTCACTTCATTCGCCCAAACGAAACTGCCCAAAGCCTTGGCTAAACTATAATCTAGAAATATCAATTTCGTGACTTTCTTATGCTGATTCTTTTTCATGGTTTTCTTATTTACACTGTCTAGAACATGCTGAAGTTATTTATTTGGATCTAAAATCTCCTAAACTATGTTATAAAATCTTGAAACGCAATATTTACTTGTATCTCTATTATTTGTAACCAACACACGACGGTACAAAACTGCATGAAAACAGGTATAATGGAAAGGAAAGTGAAAGCTTTCCAAACACGTAACGGTCAATAAACAGCGTCATTGTCCAAAGTGAAAATTACCTTCTCTTGTAACAATTTTGTTCGGAAATGAACAAATATTGTCCATATTAAAAATTTTCACTGCACAAAGTAGACATTGTGTGTACAATGAGTTGGTTTCGAGGAAAGCCTTTGAAGTTCATAACATTCCCCCCCCCCCCCCAAGAAAAAGAAAAACATCAAACCTGTTCGTATTAGCATTTTACTTGGTTACACGGAACTCGACAGAGGCGAATTTTATGACAAGACATGGTAGTAACATTTAATAAAATTCAGAAATAATGCACATGTTATCATTGTTACTAACATACAAAGTATACCGCGTAACTATCCTTCGAGGGCAAAACTGCCTTCGCTTTGAAATAACATCGTCCGAAGTTTACTTCCAACCTCCCTTTTCTAATTCAGATACGATGCTACTACCAATGAAGCCGATTGACATCAAATCTAGAGAAAAGTTTTGCGTAACATTTATAGTATCATCAGCCTTAATAGCTAGAATAAAACTAAGCAATCATATTTTCGCAGAGAACATAAAAGAAACTGATAGCTCCATGAAAATTGATGGCAATTGATGGCAAAGACGTTGTAGTAACACTCCAATAAAAGGAAAAGCAACCTCTCGTTATCTACTTCAACTACGATGTAATTGCCAATAAGGCCGATGGGCATCGGATCTGGAGAACCTTTATAACTTACCTATATTGCAACCTGAATAGCTAGAAAGAAAAGAATGTAAGCATGTATATTTCCATTCATAAAATTAATAAGGCATCAAATCATATCTGTAAAGAACTAGTTTAATCGCGTACCGTCTTACATCTGTCACTGATCCCTATTAAAATATTGTTGCTTTAATATTACAGTGTGTATCTTAATAAAGTTATTGGAATGATCTAATTGGCAATAATTGTCTCATAAGGGCATTATCTTAGAGCGTAAATGCAAATCTTTCCCACCATGTTGTTCATGTTGTCGGCTATAGATAAACAAACATGGTTTTGGGAGGTAGCGGTGATGAGTATATGCTTCTATGGTCAATTTTCCCTTAAGACTGAGGAGGGAGAATGACATTCGTGATATCATCTTTCTGGGTCAGCACAGAGGATGGATCGAAAAGAGAACTTTCATTGTCTCCAGAAGTTGTATCATCAGCCTGACACTCGTCAAGTTGATTATTACTCACAGCTAGTTGAAATATTTGGATATCTTTTCCATAATTAATATTGTATCCGACATCTTCCTGTTCTTGTTTCAGTAGAGAGGATGGATCTGATATAGAACTGTCAGCATCTGTGGAAGTTGTGCCACCAGCTTGTGTTTTGTCATCACCAAGCTGATGACCACTCACAGTTGGTGGAGACTTTTGGACATCTTTGACACAACCAACATTATACCCAACACCATCTTCTTCCTGTTTCTGTAAAGAGGATTGGGAGGACCTAGAACGGTCGTCATCTCGGGAAGATTTGTCACCTGCCTGCCGTTTCTCATCAAAAAGCTGAGGACCACCGACAGCTAGTGGAGACATTTCGACATCTTTTTCATAAGTAACGTTACACTGCGCATCTACCATACTTTTATAGTTTCTGCATTGATCTAAAATCGATTCTGTGTATTCCAATGCTCGAGTTAGTTCAGTTTCAGGATTCAGAGACGTTTCAGTTTTCTGTGTAGTATTGTGGGTGACAGTTGTATGAACCTGTTCAATAATTGTTGACACGTTAGTATCTGGACGAGACTGAGGTCTGTCTGATGCCAGTATCACAGATGTCTCGAGTAAAGGTGCTGGCTGAATCATAGAATCACATGACCCGACCTCCGCTAAGGAGGCTTCAGCCATGTTTAAAGATGTTGGCTGAGTAACAGAATCACATGGCCTGACCTCCGATAGAGAGGGTTCAGCCATGTTTCTTTGCATCATCTCTCTTTTTATCGCTGTCTGCTTCAGTCGTCTACGTACTTCTATTAGAAGTTTTCTTGAGCGGTATCTAATACAATAACAGATCGATCCATAATGTTAGGTATACCATGGCTAGCATATTATAGAATATTTCATTTATAAGACAATTTGCTGACTGTTGTTCATAACACCCTTCTAAATTTGAAAACTAGTTTAGTCATTCTCTTATTGTGTCTGTTATGTTGAATTCGTTACTCTATAAAACCATTTACTTAGTATAGTTTCACATTTAACTAATTAAAGTTACACTGCATTACACTATATTACACTTTTTAAATGTACATTACAGTAATTAATTGGAACCCATTACCCTTTTGTAGGTTTTAACATTTCGGAATCGTTTCTTTTAAAGTGTAATTTTCACTTTTTCTTGTTTTTACCTCTCGTACTAATGAAAGTACTAAAACAACAATGTGATATATATCACCTTTAACCTTCTAGTATTAAACTGATCATTTGTGTTGCACTGGATTTGAACTTTCCCAAAATCAATTCACATTGATGTATATTTTGATAACTGACGTAGATAATATTCTTCTTTATACTTTTGTTTTCTTACTCATCCTTACTCAATGAGGACAAACATTTGAGAAACTAAATGCAGTGATTAGGCAGAGAGTTAAAAATTAAACACATATGTTAAGTATAGACCATCTCATCTATAATTAACACTAAAGTGGTTTTTGATTCAATAATATGACTTTACTGGGCACGTATATATATAATGATACAACAGTGTTCTCGTTAAAATAAAGACAATGATTACACAAAACTATACTGTTCCATATTATCCGTCATGGCATCCAGGACCACGAGCCACGCTTCTGAAACACTTTCTAACACTAGCAATGAACTTCAACTGAATTGAAATATAAACAAGATCGTGGCAAATTTATATTTCGTGAGGAGACGTTCCTCACTGTTTAACGTTTATATGTACTGCTAATATCGATACGAAATTCTGTATCTACCGAAACTGGTTTCCCAGCTCTCCTCATTCGAGAAATCCTGGACTTGTACCTGGTAATCATATATTTGTAACATTAATATAAGTATTATTTTGTAACTTACGTTCGTAACATACACATAGATCCAACGACTGTGCAACATCCAAACAGGAATGACAAGATGATCAAGATTATCGCAAGCCAAGTGATGCCACCTAAAAAGAGAGTCAAGAAATTAATTCGGGTTTCAAGAAAATATAAATTTACAGACTCCAAAAAAATGCAAAGCTCATTACCTCCTAAATCGTGTCTTGCCCAATGAATGTTTTCCTCTGTGGTTCTATCTGTACTATCTGTTAAATTGAGAAAAACAAAACAAATAGAAAGTTGCATGTGCGAGTATTCACTACCAAGTTAGACTTATACGTTGCATTGAACTCATCATTATGGCAAGAATTTCAAAAAGATTGTTTTAATTTTTGTAAGACTGATTGCGCAATCAAACCAACCAATTTAAAAAAAATCTGCCTACCTTCAATTTTATTAGATACAACAGTGTTTTTGTCTGTGGTAGTTGTAGCTGTGAACAAAGAAAGCTATATAAATAAGTAGCTCTATGTTGAAATTCATGTTTAATGATATCAGTTTCCATCAATTTATAAATTATTTAACTACTTTTTAGGGATACTTATCTGTTTGTAAAATACAACACAAGGATTCATTGAAAGGCATGGTGCACGTCCGCATATTATTTCCAATGCCATTACAAACAATCACAAATCAAAGTAATTAAAACAACCGGAAGCACTTTTTTTGGCAATTGACTTTCCGTATCACAATAAATCGACTTACACGACATGATTAAAACAAATCATCTCAGAAAGACCAGAATAAGGTTAACTAAATAGTTGTTAACATTTCATGAATTTTAAAAACTTTAAATTGTGAAAAAAAAATGTAAATGAAGCTTGGTATACCACCAACTTTAGAAGTCAGTGAGTAAGATTCGTCCGGATTTTCTACCGGCAAAATATGTGTTATGTTTTATCAAGATTGCGTTAAGATATACTGTTTATTCATAGTGAATATTGTGGTTAAATTTAACAGTCTAGTATAGAGGTCTAGAGGTCCCTTAGAACTTAAGTTATACTACTGACTGTAATTATGAAATCAATATTGAAAATATGAAGACGAAAAGTATTATAACAGACTGATAGGAAGTGACTGAAATTTTAAAAAATATAAATATTTTAATACAGTATAAAGTTAACTTCTTTGCATTGGTGAAGCGTATAAGCCTATGGCGTCCGACGTTTGATAACACATGATCAGGTTAGAATGTAAAAACCTGATTGTTCAAATGAATGGTTGTTGTAATATGCAACCTGTTTTATGCAATATTATGTCGTTAAACTATGTGCCTACATTATCTGTTACACCTTAAAAACATTTGAAAAAAGTAGTTTTGACATAACATATGTTAGATGGGATTGATACTATTGATCAATTACTTGAATACAACTCATGATTAATGTAACAAACCTTCTGTTATTTGATGTCCATCATCACTTGAGGTACTTTGAGTCCAGTGTGTAGACCCTGATTCTGTAGAGGCTATAGATGTAACAAAACCATAGTAAAAACTTTATTGGTGAACTCTTCTTAGTAAAAATTTCACACAACTAGACATAACTTTCAATACAGTAATGGACGTTCGAAAGATTATTAAAATAAATTCTCCCATTCGGTATTACATAAAAACCGTATGTTTTAGTCAATTACATGGTCACATATT
>KN886748.1:8422-21062 GCA_000934455.1 Apostichopus parvimensis
GTAGTACTATAGTACTAGAGTAGCCCTAATGTAACAGAAGCCAAGCTATCTTCGTAGGTACTTTTGCAGATGTTTTATTGTTGATTTTTTGAGACACTACAGTAGGCCTAGGTGCTTATTTATGATTCTGCGACATGTTTTACTATTTTCATCACTTACTTTTGGTGGAAAAAAAGTTTATATTTTATACTGCACGTAAACATTATTTTCCAATGTGCAATTACGAAGCACCATGTATCTGCCTAAGTGCCTAACCTTTGTTCTAAGAAAGTATTGATATTGTAGATCTGTACTATGGAGACTTGAACAGCAATCATAGTGGCGAGTGAATTTTGCGTTTTGTCGAGTAGATTTTTAGTCACGGTCGCCAAATAGCGAGTACTTCTAAAAATATTTCAGTGTCGAGGGGTGAAAACCTTTAAAACATGATTTCTCATGGTAGAAATCATGGATACTATTCATAAATAGTATATGGATTTTGCCATATTGAGTACAGGAATCCTGTTGCTTGTGAGGTCGAATCTCAATTGAGGTCACCAGAGGTCAAACTCTGGAAAACCTATTGATACCTATGATGTCTAACGATGGGTACCGTGGAGTGTGAATGCATCACGTTGACTCCAAGACCCCTGTTGTTTATGGTGGAGGTGTGTATTACCACCTACGGTGGACTGACTTGTGTTTATCATGCCATAGTGTAATTTTAAATCCAAAGCAGAAGTCCAGTGCACTGAAGTCAACATCGATGCATTTTGTATTCTGGTTAGACTGTTCCCCTTGCTGAGCACAAATCACCTTTGACCTTCACAAATAATTACTTGGCTCTTGTAACTCATTATAGGAAAGTTGTATGTCACTATGACATCCGATCAAACTGTCTATCTGATGATGTCATCTTTAAAATTAATCGAATGCAACCTCTGCTGAACCCACATAACCTGTACCCTCCACCAAAAACAATATGGTTGGTACTCATGATAGAGAAGCCATACATACCAGCTACTGCAGTTTTCTACTTGGAAATATCTTATTTACATAGTGTTCATGAGTTCACACCTGGTGACCTTAAATGCACTCTGATCTAGATCAAATTGTGTACAAACTATACCATACACAAGGCTATCATACCATGCATATATCAGTTCCTCTCATTTTCTGGTTCTGGAGAAATACCACTTTTGATATATTTACATTTTGCCCTCTGTTGACCCCAAATGACCTTTCCCCTCCACTACAAGGGTTCGCTGAACTAATTACATGAATCCAGAAGCCAGATATAAGAATTGAACAGGCTATAACATATGATATAACTTGTTTACAAGATAGTTAAACTTTATTCCATCTGTTTGACCTCAAATGAACTTTCACATTCACGAAAAAAACTACAGATTGTTCGCTTACAAACGGCAAGCTACACACCGAGTTCGAATTCACTGCAATTTCCACTTCTTGAGATATTGTGAGAACAATGTTTTCAGAATTTGACCTGTGCTAACCTCAAATGATCTTTCATCAATACCAACAACAATCCCAAACGAGTTCTACCAAAGGACTACCTACAAACCAAATATGAAATGTACTCCAGTTATCCTTATGAAGTTAATGCGTTTACGACCAAGTGTCACATATATTCACACACACACACACCCACCCACGCCATCATTACCGCCTTCGGCAGGAATTCAAAAAGATTTAACCTGTTTTCATGCTACTCCTTGATTTATTAACACCTCTATAAGCTCACTTGACTTTTAATATCTTAACATTACTAACATTTTGACAATCCATCCTACACAACTTAAGTTGACGCAAGTCAACACCCCTCCCCCTCTACCTACATCTTCCCTGACAGCTTTGAAGATATGCACGTAGGACTATTCAAGAATAAACAAACTTACGTAAGGAAACATTATACTGCCTGGAAAATTTACAAGGAGCAACAGCAATTATCTTTTCATTGTGATCCTACCTGCCAAAGTTGATTCATGTGATATGTCTAGAGTTTCACATTCTTCAAGTAGGGTTTCTTCCTCCGTAACAGAGGCGGATGAATTCTGCAAATAAACAACAAAGGAGAGTTATCTTATTGGTGTACAGACACATTGAAAAAGTACCTCTGTTTTCCTTCCTGTCACCTCTCAAGTTACACCAATTAAGTCTTTAGCTGATAAAAGCAACTGATTTCACCATAGGTAAACGTACTCATACTCACTTGACACTTCTGTAATCAAATTTAGCATGAATTTGAACATTATTCAAACTCATTCAACTATTTCTGTAAAGCTCAAAGTTATGTTGTCAACTTGTACCACCTTTAATAGTGCAATTTTGATAATAAATTCAACACAGTAATGGTAATGTCACATTTTTTGGCTAACTTTACAAACATACACTTCTTTTGCTACTGATGGTATACTGGCTACAGTCACTTTCTTCACTTAATGATACCTACCAATTCTTGCTGCTTCAAGACCTCTTGTAAAGCCATGGATTCTTTGGCATATTCCAGATGAGACTCCACAAGTTCATCTTTTTTTGACCTTAGACTTAGCCTCTTCCAGCTCCCTTCAGTCTCTACCAGCTCCTGTCATGTAAACAACACAGTGATTGAGACTAGAAGAATGCACCTACCAGCGGTTACTTGCCACAACCTAAATTTTATACGAACACTAAAGTAGTCTGCGTCTGAAGAAAAACATTTTTGAACTTGACAAATTTCTTCTCACTTATTTTCAGGCAGGCCGAAATGATAACCTTTTGAGGTGTGACATTTGGAAAAGTAACACCTGGCTCAGAGAAAATCACATATTCACAATAATTTAGTGCTGAAAATTGTGACCTAGCCTGTAAAAGGAACTTCCATGAATGTTGGAACTACTGTTCTAGAAGAAGGAATGTAACCATACCACATTGCAGGAACGACGTTCCAACATATCAATTAGATAAATTATTTATGCATTCTTTAAATGTTCAATAAGTCCCATGATATGCACTGATCTACTACATATTGTGCCATAGCACATGAGGAATTCCTCTGTTTACTTTTGTTAACTGAAACTGCCACTTTTGACTAGACAATTAGAACAATGCAGTGACACTTCCACATTAAAATGATATTCCACCATGAAATGAATAATCTCTCAAAGTTCTGTTTTTTGAGATAAAAGGATTAACAAATTTTACCTGTGCATATAACATGTTTTGATTGACCTCTCTGAACCACAAATGACCTTTGACCTGTACTAAATCATGAAGACTTAATGTAAATCATACGAACTAAATATCATAGTTGTATACAATTCTTGAGACAGAGAGCTGTTCATATGTTCATCATTTGATCTCTACTGTTGGACATCATAAACATTCCCTAATTTCTGAAAATGTATGTTGTGTTTGCAAATGGTAAATTAAAAAGTTACTTTTACACTACTAGATTAAGCAGCAGGGCAGTCTTGTTCATAGTGATAAACTTTCTCATGACTCAAGTAAGGTAACTTGGTTATAAGTTATCTATAATCCCATGTTATGTGAAATCTAACCTCTTTCTGCTGCTGAAGTAATTGTTCCTTTTCATCCTTTAATGTCTGCAGTTTGTTCTCAGTTGTTTTTAATGTATCTCTGAAGAGTTGTCTTTCCTCTTCTGTAGTGTTTAGTCTTCCAGTCAGCTGTTGTATTTCTTCCTCTGTTGTATTTAGTCTTCCATTCAACTTTTGTCGTTCTTCCTCTGTTGCCTTCAATGTATCTTTCAATTGTTGTCTTTCCTCCTCTCTTGTCTTTAATTGTCCTATTAATTTTTGTTTCTCATCTTCTGATTCTGTTAGTTTATCACTGAGACGTTGTCTCTCTTCTTCTTTAGACCTAAGTCTTTCAATAAGTTGATGCTTTTCATCTTGTCTTTCATGTTGTCTTTCATCCTCTGTGGTCTTTAGTCTTCCAATGAGCTGTTGTTTTTCATCTTCTGATTCAGTTAGTTTGTGAAAGAGTTCATGCTTTTTGTCTTCTAATGTCTTTAGTTGTTCCTTTGAATCTGGATCTGAAACAAACATATGAGATGCAAACATGGTGAAAGATTGTCTTCCACCCAAGAGAGGCTAGTTATGTAAATAAACACAGTAAAATGTAAATCAATAATTTATGCGGTAAAAACTTCTAGGAAAACATGCAAATCTTATACTTTCCTTGGTGTTTAGTTTGGCCCTGCTTCTGAGCAATTGAACAAAGCTTATCCCCTTAAATGATTCTTCAATTTATCAAGAATACTAGATTATTAAAATTTCAAAAGGAAGTTGCTATTCTCAAAACCTTCGAGTGCTATTAACGAGGATAAAGAGAAAATATCACTTCACTGCACAAATACACTTACTTAGAGTTAACTGCTGTTTGGCATTTTCAAATTCCTCAGTATCGTATGAAAGGTATATGGACGAAATTTCTGATTGAACGTCTTTCCTTTCCGTATCGCTTATCTCGTTTTCATACATAGCCATTATTCTTCCAAGAAGTTCCCCTGACTCAATGTATTCTTTTAGCTTGTCTAGTTCTCCCACAATAGATACCTTCAAGCAAATAACGAGACTGTCCTCTTTACAATCTACTAAATGTATTCCCTTATCCCGTCTGAAGACAGATTTAATGGCGCGTTTTCTGGAGAGCATGAATGTCTTAAAGTTGGGAAATGCACTGGTTGGGTTGTCGTTATTAACCGTAACGCGAACATCTGCAGAAAACAATAAAGAACTTATAATAGATAATATCAAGTGTTTCGTATAAAATGATTATTTATTTTAACTAACGTTTTACTACTACCTATAGATATGAACGAATTTACAATTTGATATATGTAACTTAAGCGATCTTTTGATGGAATTCCAAAAAACAAGAAAAACAATCATTTTGTCATACTTTCTATAGATGATATCTATGTTACGAATATTTTCTCGTCACTTTCAAACTAAGGGATCCATTATGACGAAGCAAACCTTTATTGTTTCACGTGTTAACAGCATAATGTATAAACGTGTCTTACTACACACCACGATAAAACAGCAACCACTATAAAGTAAATATAATCAACATGTGTCATCGTTGTGACGAATGAATCCCATGTGGAATGTTCTTCCTCTATCTCACAGCATTTAAATAAAGACACATGGATAGTCTATAAAAATGTAGGTCTCATCTAAAAGTTGTGTATATTTAAACCATATGTCATCAAGTTAGAGGCACTTTGTCTCCATACCTACATCGAGTTGAAAGTGCATGAAACTTGAACTTAACGCTCGAAACTTTCATCCACGGTCATTGCTACCTATATCGGTCTGTCACTCGGTCGTATCTTTCACAGGACCATTTGCGTTAAACATTCATTTGCAATATAAACTTTCCGACACCGATATCCTACATGTGTGTTTAAGTGTGTGGATATTTATGCATTTTGATATGCGTGCGATGGACAAAGTAGTGTTTTGGGGTTATTGATATAATTTGTCCCTATAACGTCACAAGATATGAACGCATTTGTAACACGGTTATTCATCAAGAGCAACAGTTTAATGTTTAGTTGTCACACTTTCGGTATACTGCCAGTTTAAAATGAATGATGATACTTTGTCAGTGTTCTTAAAAGTAAAACTGGATAGTAGACTTACTGTATACTTCCGAAAAGGTTTTGAATACAAATGTTATGCATGCTAATTGGAACAATCCGTTATTGCAATTGTTGTGAGAATTGATAAGTGACGCCATATTGTTCAGTGAGAGCAAAAATAACGAGACTAAGGTTGTACAATAATTACAATGGTTGTGGCTTTATCACTCAAAGCGGAATTTGAGAGAAACAGAAACTGAACTTACCTGGGCATTTTAAAATGTGATTGTATTCCTCAATAATTCCGTAAAGTGTTGACAGACCATTCTCTCTAAAAGCTTCCAGTATTTTTGTTGTGTCATTTCTTGTGAAGATAAACTCTCTACGGCACTTAAGTAGGAAATGATGTTGGGGGTTGTTGCTAGCCCTGATATTCTCTAATGAAATATTCATATTGAAATATTCACATAATTTCTCGACGTTTGCTGTGTCTAGGGAATACTCTAAATTTTCAATCATATCGAGATAGTCGAATGTCATTTCGATGTCATGTAGTTCATCAATAACTGAAAAGAAAACAGAGATTTAAACTATTACGATAGAAATAGTTCCAAAGATTTTCATCGAAACAAAGAGAATAACATACATATAACAGGTCTATAGTAGAGTCCAGCACATCTGAATCCAATTCCAGCAGGTCCGGTCCAAAACAAGTCTGAATAAGAGGCATGCTGTGTCCAAGACAAGTTCGAGTCCGGGAAATCAAGAGTGGGGGTTGAGTCTGAGTCCAAGCTATGAACTATAAACACTATCATGATTTTACTCACCTATTATGCCTACATGACTATACCGACGGCATAATTTCGGCGGCAACCTTCGGCCGAACAAACACCTAGGCTTATGCCCACCTGAATAAAAGCCCTATACGATCATGACTTTACTTAGGCCTAGGCTATTTGCTAGACCTATGTGTCTACTCCATTAGTACTCCTAAGCTTTTAGAAGTATATTCAACGTTACATTTCGAAGGTTGCTGTGGCGATCTAGCACTGTAGTTTATAACGATACTAGGCCTAGCATCGAAGTATCCCTAGGATTGGTGGTTCCTAACTTCGTGCACTAGCCTAACACATACATCTCATTGTAACTGCAGGATTCCTTTACCTAAAGCTTCAAATGACGCAATATGTTTTCCTGGTATCTTTAATTGGCTGATAAACTGTCACAATTTCGAACAAAGAGAACAAAGAGAGTTTTAATCATTTCAGTTAGGCTAAGGCTAACTTAACAGTTAGTTTTACCAACGGGAAGGGCACCTAATTTCGTGCACATAGTCTAGCCTACGCCCTTCAAAAATCAACAAAAACATAATTAAATACAGATGTACCCATAGCACGAACAATGTTGCAGATGACAGGCTGCATATCGCAGACCAAACGAACCAGTAAAATACTTGCTTTTCTCTGTCCTATATTTTATATGCTTGTAAACCTTTAATCTTTACATATTTTAAAATACTCGTGAGGACGATTCATGTAACCAGAAATAATCCATCCAAATATGAATGATTTTGTAGTTTCTGAGCGGTTTGATCAACGGAAAATTGTCATGATGACTGAATGAAATATATTACAAGATTAGACTCGTAGCTGTAGTTACATCAACAACCTCCTGCTTCGAGTCATCTGAGTCAATATAGCAATTTGCAAATGAGCATATTCATTAAAATGTTGCATATTCTAAAGGAAAGCATATTTAAAAAAAAACCATGCAGGCATGAACTACAATGAATAGTTGTATTATTCGATGTAGAAGCACTTTTGTCAAAACAGTTCAATTATATCAATTTTACGTCCGTGAAACCTCATCTATTCTTGTTTTCTCCCGTCCCTTGTTTAGCCACCGCATTACCAAACTTACTCACAGAACGCCGAAAAAGGGAATTGATAGTATTCTCCTATCAGGTTTAGAAAACAGACACTTTCTATGTCACATCGTATATGCGGAAGTATATGTTAAAAGAGCACGTATAGAGAGGAAGGGATTTTCGGGTTTGTAATGCTACCCACAAAATATAACTTTTGGAACTTTCAAACTTAACTGTCCATTCTCCAGCACATCGATCGGAAAGGTTACCACCGTTTGCAGTTAAAATAACAAAAAATGCAATTGATAAAGGGATGGATAACAATCAAGTAAGCAGCACAAACGAACAAATGCAGACATTATGATTTAGCATAGAATTAAACATCGGGTCTTTGTATTGAGCCCCATCTCCCCTCCCTACTTACTGTTATTGTTTCTTCGAAAAGATTTTCTTTTCCCTGCAGATGTTATGTAATATACATTTATAACCTTAATATATATAATCATTTACAGAGGGATCCATCCGATGCTTTGATCAATTTGAAAGACTTACCATGACTCTCCCGCCTGCCTAAGGAAGGTTCAATCTGAAAATAAAATCCAACGACCTTAGATATAGTAGTATCTTTGTATTTAATCATGAGACAATATTGTGAATAAGTGTTAAAACAGCATCGGTACATGACATCCCCTTCCTATAAGCAAATTTCAATTTGCTAATGATCATGTTAGTTCCTGTCCACTTGTCCATGAATTCGCCTCCCAACATATGAATATGTATTAATATTATATTAAATATGGCAATAACAGAATCCAAGTTCCATTCCACATCTAGTTTCAAACAAAAAAAAAAAGTTAAAAAGTCAACCACTTCATTGCAGGTCGAATCGGATCACTGCCAGTGTTATCTCGAATCATGGACTCGAGACACTTATTTTCTCAATAAGCAGACTTGATCAATATGTTCAACTCACTTTACTCCTGAAATTTATCTACTCGATTCATAACTCTTCAAACAATGTCAATCAAGAATGACGTCTTCAAATTACCATGTGATTCCAAAACTTACCTCTTCACTTGCTCCGTCCGCCATTGCTTGACGTTGATCATATGTAGTTGAAATCTGTAGCTTTACTTTAAACCTCAACAAACAACGGGTCCTGTGGATTATTTCAAATATTACTCTACAATGTTTCATATCATGCTTGTGTCGCAGTTATATCAGGAATATTTATCAAACAAACTGCATCTTTCTGCATCAACAATGGATTGGTATAGGCAAACAAGCTACTCCCAAGTATACGATATTGATAGGGCAATATACTGGCAGTTCGCATGCATGTTCTTAAGATATATAATATTTAAAAATAGTCTGTATATAATGTAATAGGGTGGGAGAGGGGGAGAGCATTACAATGGAGGGGGAGGGAATGGTACATGGTCCCCATGCCTGCTTGGTGCCGCCAGTGTCAACAATATCAATGTACTCAATGAAAAGGGAACTAAACACAATAAATTGGTTACGAACATTACTGTAATGTATCAGCACTTAGACGTATATGACAACTTAATCCTTTAGCTTACAAGTGAAGAAGACCAGGCAGGCGGCGGGACGAGGTGGGTCTTTTTGGGGAGTGTGGGGGTGTCAGGGGGGGGGACGAAAGGTATACAATCAGTCGTCTCTAAACCAAAACCAACGAGACTCGTGTCAAATGAGCAACAGGTTTTATAAATCGAACTCCTTTTGCGTTTTCAAAAGTCTGTCAGTAAGTTTGATTGTGTCAAGATAGTAAATATATAGTTTATATACTAAGGTAATGATCTGGGTCGCAACTACGTTCACTTGTAGGAGATGGCTTTTGGTACCATAGAATAAAATCATTTCGGGGACTCAGCATCCAAAGGAGACAGAACATTTCAAAAAGTTACCAGCATTTAATGTATAAATATCAACATTGTTTCAAGAGTAGCATAATATGTAGCACCTTTGCATCTAAGCTGCCACCAATTTACCAATATTTGCCATAAGACCTAAGCCCTATAACCCCATAATGAAAATGGTTGCGACCAAATAATGACTGAATTGATAAAACAGTTTGTAATCAACAACGAGTAGGAACTTGCCTCACTTTCAGGGTGTTACCACATGACAAAGAATATTGGATTTATTTGTTCACATACCATTTAAACGACACTCGTTTTTGTTTACGGATACATGTAGCTCAGTAAATAATTGGTCTGTGGCTGTGTCTGTGTGGGGGGGGGGGGGGTTGAGGGGTGGGGGATAAGAGAAAACACAGTTTTGTTACCTTTCATACTGATTTCACCGCGTGGCAGTATACTATTGTTACCATGGATTCTTATAACTTGGAGAAATGAAACTCAACTTAATTACTGAAGTTTTAAAAGATATCTTACTTTTACAGAAGGATATATCAGATTAAAATGTATGTTACATTTTTACTGCATAAAGAGGAACATATTCCTAGAATTCTGGGGAAACTTAAAATTCATTACCTAGATGTATGGTTTGAGACATAAACAACATTTGCAGTTTAATACGTTTAGTACTTACATAAGTCGTAGCAAACAGATGTGATATCATTTGTGCACATTGGCAAATTTGGTTTATGTTTTGCAGTGAAATTAACATCCAATTTCCTACTTCAAAATGAAATAAATCTCCGTATAAGGTTAAAATCCAATCACGTAGCCCCTTCAAAAACTTCCCCATAAGATCAAGGCCTAGAAACATGTAGCATGCTGCAATTTATTTCTATGACTTGTTAGTTGTAAGGCATATGTAGCAAGAGTAACCGAGTTTTGGGGGTGGAGGAGGGGGCACAACAACGCAGGACTGATCACACCTAGGGAGGGGTGTAAAGCGAGTGGAATTATATGCCAAATGATGCAAACTGTTCCAACTTTCACCTATATTTTTAATTCATTTTGTTGTATATTTACAACCTTACCTTTTTATATTAAGCTAGAAATTTAAACAAACATGGGGGTGGGGACACATGTTCCACCCCCCCTCCACTGTGGCTACGGGCCCGTCTAAGATAAAACTGAAACTGTCCAAATCCAAAGGAATACGGTTAAAAGTACATTAGTACTAGAAGGCAAGCTATATATGGTTGACAGTCAACTTGCCCCTCGTAAACTCGCCCTACACTGTCAACAAACTCCCTCCTAAGTATAAGGTTAAAGTTGAGATTAATTACTTTATATGTCCTAAATGCAACACAGTATGTTAAAAAGGTTAAGGCGAAGTTCCCAAATGTGGTAATACTTATAGTCGTGCACTGCGTGGTTATTGAAGGGAAAGAAGTCAAAATAGTACTTGAAAGACAGGGCTAGGGTGTGAGCAGGGAATAGACACCCTCCCTAATTTATCTTAATATGAAAAATGATGATGTCATTGTCTTACAATTTGTTTACAGCCCTTTCTTTAGCTATCATATTTGTCAATCTACGGTATTAGTCCATACCGCACATTTTGTAGGATATGATGGTTTTCCAGATGGAATAGAACTGCCAAAAAAATATCGTATATTTCCTACACAATATGGCAGCCTCAATGAATAGACAAGTGATACTTCAAATTCTGTTTTTCGCATACTAAAAAAGCTATTTTCATGGGGATTTTCATCACAGTGTGAACATTCTCTGAACCGAAGAGTACAAATACGATCACCACGGTCTCATTTCATGACGTAGATTTTTCCAGGATATGTGCAGTTCATCTAGGTACGTTACTTCAGTGTACTTCTTTTCTTCGTCTACAATCATTAGCATGAAAGTGAAGTTATCTATTTCTGTTTAGATGCAGAGTTGGATGAGATGGTAAAAGCTGCTGTTGGAAAGAATCCATCCCATGGTGAGAAGATGGTTGCTGGCCTTCTAGCATCAAAGAATGTACATGTTCAGTAGCTAGTACAGTAACTACTGTTTATGTTCCACAACCGTGCATCAGTAACTACTGCGATGTGTTCGCAACACGGTAACATGTGTTACAGGTGGCACAGTAATTACTGCAAAGCTGTTATACGTTGAACTACGAGTCCGAAAGGTGAAAATGCGCGGCGACTTGGTAACGAAGACTACTCCCTAGCCGTACAATACGGAGTGCATGGTCGGCGCTGGCACAACACGTAGCCGACACACTGCGGCGGTTATTTTATACTGCATGCGAGATTCAGATGGTATTAGTAAATCCATTTGATTGAAACATTCTTCACGGACAGGTGAGTGTGTGCAAGTCTCAAATAGATACAAAACAGATACACAAAATGGGACCTAAGGTTGGGGAGGGGGAACCTAGATTAGCCTTATGGGTAGTTCTACGTCTAAATTAGGCCTTGATATGTAATAGTTAACCACGTCAAATACTCAGTTCTTTGTCTTACATGGGAACGTGTAACAGCTTTGCAGTACTTACTGTGCCCCCTGTAACACATGTTACCGTGGTACGAACACAGCGTAGTAGTTACTGATGCACGGTTGTGGAACATGAACAGTAGTTATTGTACTAGCTATGACTATCGGGTGTCAACTTGGTAGGATTAGACAGTCCATTCGCAAGGTTGACCCTGATGGTATGTTGTTAACATACTGATGAAATGAGGTTGCATGAAATGTTACTGAGTGAAGGGTAAACCATGTGACACACAATGCTAGTTTGTAAGTAGTACATGTATAAATAAATAAATAAAAAAGTTCAGTACTTTTCAGCTAACATGACCCCTGCTTACAACAGTGATGAGTACAGTGGTTTACATCTTAAACATTTTCACATAGTATTTCATCCCCTCAACTTGAGGGAATTATGTGGCAACCTATATGCAAAATGTCTTGAATATTCTTTAGCTTAGTCATTCTGAGCCATATAAATACACCACAAACTATCATGTCAAAATATCACTACGCACAAATTACGTAGAAAAGTTTTAGTCATAGTAGTCACACAATTACTGCTAGGCTATCATTTCAATAGTGAACTGGTAATGGAAACTGCCATGCGCAGGACGCCAAGCAGTCAAATGTGCACGCTGGAGAAGCCGAATGTATTATAACTTATTGCATACTTCAGCTGGATATCCAAAAATATTCTCTCATGTGGTCTACCATATATGCCTTAGCAGTTGGGTCCCGACATACTAGATACCCTGTCTGAACAATTTATAT
>KN886748.1:36452-64138 GCA_000934455.1 Apostichopus parvimensis
AATATATTACTATGAAAGCATATATGTAAATGACTTTAATATGGAAAAACTTTGTTGGCAGACTGATGGATGGATAAAAACACAGACATCTAGACATACTAGCATGACCTTATAATACAGCAAAGCATGATAATGAAGGCTGGATGGCAAGAATACGTTACTATGAAAGCGTTTGAAGAGTATGTTAATCATTCAAAAAAGAAAGAATGAATAAATGAAGTAGACTGGCATCAATGTTACAGCAACCATAACTGCACGAGCATGTCAAGAGTAATTTGTAAATAATGTGATCTCTTCATTATGCACTAAACACTTAGGTAAAAACTTGCAGTTTTCTGCACTTGTCATACACACTTCGCAAAATATAATAAGTTCAAAAGTGAAGTAGATACTGGTATAATAAAGAGCACACATTGAAAGTTTTGGAAAGAAATTGTAGTGAATGGATGGCATTTAGTTAGTACGTAGACGAGGCAAAATGAAAATTTGAACACATGCAAATATAAAAGAGATCTCTTACCAGTAATACATGAAACACTCAAAAGTGAATTTACCCTTGTCAACAACTCACATAGCTATTTCCCTTTTCTATGGGAGCAATGAAAATACAGTTGACTAAAAACTAACCACACGTTGAAAGTCTTTGGTAAGGAATGGATGGCAAGTAAGATACTTCTACTGAAAGTTCTTGTAAAAGGTAAAAAAAAATAATATAAGAATGATTTACTGTACACTTTGGCATATCACATGTCACATACGGTATCACATGTTTTAATTTCTTACACAGCAAAGTGTAACATAAATTCACTTCTCTGTTTAATGGAGTTGTAAATAAAGAAGAAACCTTGGCAGTAAAAAGAACAAAGAAAAAAACATAACAAAACCAGAATACATAAATGCATTCGGGTTTCGATGCACCAGTTTTGCAAACAGCCTTTGGTACACTTGCAACCCCCCTTGAGCATTCTTTGATTTGAATCCACCTTGGAAATATTTTCATCTGTGTCCCATACAAAACTAATTGTGTCTCTTGATATAAGCCACCCATGGGATGTAACAAGGGGAACACTAACATTGCTATTGCAAGCTTCAGCCCACAACCGAGCCACCCAGCAGCACCTTTGCCAATGCAGTTTCAATGCAGATGTAGATGGCAACCATTCCGATTCATCAGAAATTCTGTGAAAGTGACCTTCACGAATCTTTTCTAGGAATGCTATGTGCCCATCCACAGAGCTGTGATTAGGGCAAATCTTTCTGAATAACTCAACAGGAGCTTCTTCTTGGAAAGCACTACTGAATTTTCTAAAGTAGACAGAACCAATTAGTCTGTGAAATGACAGTCTTTTTTCCTTAGAATCAGCACAGTAGTTGTGAAGGCTACCCCCTCCCTCCAAAGCTGCAAAAAATTCACAGTCTCTGTAGAATGTCTGTAAAAAGCTACGTTTGGAGTGGCCCCTTAAGAACGATGTGAAGTCACAGCCACTTACAATATATATACAGCAACTGTATTAAAGTAGGAATATAACAAATCATATCAGCCCCAATCTTTTGCAGTTGTAAATCATTTGTCAAAGCATCATAAAATAAATTCATGTGAAGGAACAGGTCATCAGTTTTTGCTGCACGCAACTGCACAATGATTACCTTATTAACAATTAGTGACATGAGTGGCAACCCAACATGAAATGTGTCTCGGTCAGGGGAATAAATCACTACATTTCTACAACTTGTTACTTTAGCATGAAACCAAACACGGGAATCGCCTTCCTCGTGATTGGACATCAGACTTGGTACAATTTCAATATCACCTGAGTTATAGGCAACAAAAGCTTGGTCTTTGTTTTCTTCATCAAAACCCCTGCAGTATATAGTGCAGTAGAAGAAACATTCAGACTTGCACAACTTTGAACATGCATCTGCAACAATTCTGATGACAAAAAGTTTACCAGGAGTCTTTTCTGAAGTAGATCTGACAAGAACTCTTTCCATTAATGACCAGGGCATACAGTATCCTTACAAATAGATGCAATCAGTAACCTCCACCCTTCTCCTCTTTCTTTCAACATCTTTGGGACTGATACCATGTCTATGAGGATGATAAAAAACAATGTGGATTTCCTTAGCCTTAAACAACTTAACTAATGGTTTCATAATATACGCCAAGAGTATGACAGTATAAGTAAAAAAACTGTTTTTTTCCCTTTCTTCCATTGCAGTAAAACGGACCAATCATTGTTTGTTATCCTGTTTAATGAGTCGGTCTTAAGAGTGGTCTTGCTCTGCAGTATATTTGTAAGCATTGTTGTAGAAATGTTGCTGTAACTATAAGACTTTTACATTCGTTCTGTGACATTGCGTTGTACTCATTAGATGCTAAATATGTTTAAAATAACACATTTGTCTGGCATATTGGAAGGCATCAGTATTTTTTTTCCATTTGAATCTCTTCAACCTACTGGTGTTTGTAATACATGTTTTTACTCTCATAAGTAGATTGGTGTCGTTGGAAGTAGACAAACTGTGTGTGGTGAAGCGTTAAATATTGCAAAGTAATGTTACTGTTTTCTATTGACGGTATGTTTTCTACTTTTACTAGAAAAACAGACTGAGCTTTGTGGAGTATATTTAGTGTCATAATGTGTGTGTTGCTTCTATGGTGTTTTTAACCAAAGTTAACCTTTAACATTAAAAGTACTTGGATTGTCACACTTCTTCATAAACATGAGTTTTCATCGTTTCCATCATTCGGCACCGATATTTGCCTCTTCCTATGACATCCATCACTATTAAGTTTTTGTTTATGTTTCATCGGATATGTGCCTCCATTGTTTCAATCATTATTCCAGTTTCGCCGGGCTACACACTCTTGTTGTACTCCTTTCGCGCAACAATCCTTCTATGCCCTCCTATAGGATCACAACATACGCTATGTATAATTTGCAGGCAGCTTTCTTTTTCTATTCTCTCTTCTCTTTTCCTTGCAATTATGTCTTTGCTTGTCCGGTTTAGAATTAACAAATTATTGTGTGATGATGTTCAGGGAAAAGAAAGACAAACAGACTAATAACTCCGAATTACAATAAATAACACAAAATGTTACAAAATCCGAAGTCATGAGACATTTAAGCAAAGACAAGATTTTTAGTTCGTTCTTCTAATGTTGTTGTTTCATGTTACTCTGTATATAAATAACTGCTCCGATTATTCCTTAACTTGTAGAGGTTGTTGGGTGAGGAGGGGGTGATACATATCACATAGGAAATCGCTCCTACCACTCTAGCATTACACGATATCAACGGCTGGAGTTATATCTCTGCAAAGTTTGATTAAAAAACGAAGTCCACTGTGGATATGTTGAACATTAATTTCATCTCTGAAATATGAGCTTGACATTTGTCGATGCAGAGATCACATGGCAATGGTATTCGACGTTCGTTGCATTGGCCAGCTAAGAATTAAGAAGTAAGGTTGCAAATTTTGAAAAACTTCCCAAGGTTCTATTATATGAAATATAATAAGAATCGATTTCAAAGAGAATTCATCAACCTTCTTAGGTGAAATTAACTTAACAGAATTTTATATATTCGGAATTCACTCTTAAAGATTTTAACTTTAAAGTTATATATTCACTTGTCACCGAGCCTTCACGTGTGACTCTAACAGGTATCACTTCTAGAATCAACAACGCGCCATTTGTTATAATGTATTCGTATATATATATCTAGTTACAAAGTGTTTCCTTCAGTTAATTAATGCTGTTTATTATTATTCTGAATAATAATAATAATAAAAATAATATGCTAATAAACACAAAATGTAGTTAAGAGTTAATCAACGGTCCACGGCGTTTATCACTGGATAATGTAGGGAAACGGAGTACAACTCAAGTAATACACGCGGCCGTAGGTCGAGTGCATCAAACGATATGGTTATATCGCCGTGAGTGCATTACGTTACGTTCATTGACTTGTACTACGGATACGTACTTAGTATAGTACACTATACATACTAAGCCAAGTTATATAGTTACTTTCGTAAACACAATTCCACCAAGAAAGTAAAAAGATTAATTAACATTTCTAGTACTATGGCTTCAATGACTTCAATTTATCAGACGTTTATTGTTGCTTTGAAACGTCCACTGCTTGAATACATTTTGTATTCTTGATCAGTAACAGCATGCATGGACCTAGCAAGTAGACGTTACGTAAGTGTTAACATCGACGTCACAGTGTTCTGACATTGGCTTGCCAACTAGGGTGTATAATTGTCATTCGTTGTTTCGATTCCTTGAATCACTGCTCTTAGGATACTATTACTAACATTACGCATATTTGGCCTCGATGTCCGCTTAACGCAGTATTATTAATAACATTATAATGCCAGTGTTGCTAAATGAAGTTAGCGTTGTTGATCGCACTCTTGTCAATATACCTCAGGCTGAAAGTTTGCTTTCTCCGAAAGTTTGGCATCATCTTACCAAGTGGTGTTTACACAGAAGGGCTTCTTTCAATACCATATTTGATCTGATTCGTTTGCTTCGAACTAGCTTAGGCAGATAGCTAGGATTGGTATCAAGCTTGCTGAGATACATTGTTTTCAACTTATTTTCATTCACTGGTGAGATTACCGTGCAATTATCCTTAGGTTTATGAACGATCAGCTGAGGAGCACAGGCCAATCAGATTCGAGAAGTTCTTATATGAGGATGCTTATCTGTGGTATTTTAATTAGTTGCAGTGAGTTCCAATCAAATAGTCAGTTTCCTTCGTCAACGCAACTTAAACTGCTTGAATATTCATATGTTATTAGATATGTGAATAATTTGTTTATTGAAACTGGTATACATAACCTTATTAGGATACCGTTGCTGCATTTGGGTCCGTCCTACAAATGCTATCAGCAAATCATATCCAATGTTTGTAGCCAGCAATAAAGTTCAGATTACCTAATATGTGCATAAAATATGTCGCCGTTCATCGTCACCAGCAGTTACTATCTACCAGAACAAACAAACTACATGCAGGCTCCGGATAAACATAGCTATTTTGGTTAAGAATTTTAGAAACTCAAGTACATGCCGTCTCAAGGACCAAGCGTCGCAGCCATCACACTATATTAACATCCAAAGTCAGATTCAATTACGACTTTTTTAAGGAAGTGTTGAGGTACAACGGTAAAATTTCAAAATGGTAACGTCGTCACTTAGTGGTAAACTATCATATGCTCGACAGTATTTTTTTCTTATTACATTATAAGCTTTTACAGGGATAACAATATTTAGAAATGTTTATATTTATTGTCAACAATTCGAGACAAACAGTTAACATTTGGATTTAGTACGTTAAGATTTCGACTTAAACGCCCAATTACCAGAGAAAATGTCGAGATTGTGAGAAGGAACCCCGAAGTATTTAGATGACATGTCGATATTTCGAGCCGACACGTCGGAAATCAGAAGGCCACAATATGATCTCAGCCCTTAAGTTTGGAAAATTTCCTAGGCCACTGTAAAATTCTTATGGTACATGAAAACTGACCTTCCGTGTGTTTTTTAGAAAGAAACCAGAATAACTTGGTCTTGTTCCTTGTCTTGAATATACAATGTGTACAACACGACTAGCGTGGACGGGTGTGACGAAAAAGTACCGTGAAGTTTTCAAGCGGAAAATGCTAAATATATGCTCATTTCTTGCACACAAAGTACTGCTGGTCCCGAACAGTTCGGATAAACTGGGTTTTACTGCATATATGAAATAAGGTCCTTGTACTCCGTAAGACAGAACTCCATACTATACATCAGTATTTATGGAGCTTTACGTTTTGGGTTATCGTGTTTACAAGACCTCCAACCTAAATGTGTTGAAATGTGTCCTTTCTTCGAGAATATGGAAATTTCCCTGGACGGTATTTGGCATGGTCATATCTAAACCACGTAGAAGTATGATAGGGAGTATCTTTGGAGAGACGATCTTCTCGTCAAGAGGTATCTAGACAAAGGCCTTAAGAATTACGAATTTACCAAGTAGTTCGATTTACACCAAAATTTTGTTTTAAACGCTTGGTGAGGCTGTATCAGATGTACGACGGGAAGGTGATGGAAATCCTGCCAAGACTGTTATTGCCGACATGTGAAGATTGTGACGGAAGAGAAAGCCTAGAGATTGATCAACGAAACCACCTTCCGGGACCTATTTGAATGTTACCAATGGTATAAGAAGTTAAATCTACCAAGCGCTCTATTGGAATGGACTTACCTCTACAAATCGGCTGTCTCATGTAATAGTATGCAAAGTTACGCATGTTTCAAGTTTACGAAGATTTTTTCAACAAATACTTCGACCAAAACTTTTGGATTGAACACATGGTTACCCTGGTCAGTCCTTGATAGTTCCTTTCCGGATTATTCTACATTTGTTAACATTTAACGTGAAAATACGTCGAAAGCTATCCCCGATAGTTAAAAAGTAATCTGGTGCTTTGAATTCTAAAGAGCTATCTATCCAAATGTTCCTATTTATAATCCCCTCACCCCTCCCCCAAATAAGAGCACTTTACTTGTGTTCCTCATTACAAATTCTGTTCATTTAATTGTGTCACCCCTTCTGCCAATGCCCACTGTATCAGTAAACATGTCAGAGCTTGTTGCCAAAGTGTCACCTTTCTACATCAAAACGCTTGATAAAGAGGGCGCTTCGGTCATGATAACGCAAACATTTGCATTGTCATCGAATGGGTGACAGGACAAAATCCCCCGGACAAAATCCCCCCGGACAAAATCCCCCCAACAACCTATTAGCCTTCGTTTGTATAAATATGCATGACATGTTCTTGTGAGAGACTTCTCGGTATAGATTCTAAATGAATAACTACAATATTTTGCTAATGTGAATTCTGCGACTCTTGATAATATCTGTATACGAGGAATGAAACTCCTATTGTCATCTGTGTGTTCATACTGTATTGTTAACTGTTACATCATACCAGCTACTTCAATCTGAGTTGCTGATACACAATCAACGGTCAACTCTTCATCTTACGTCCTTATCCGCATGATAACGTAACTGTGTCTTTGCTACATGAGAACTGATGGGACTGAGGAGTCAAATGGTGTACCGGTGACAGAGATTGTGACACTTACATGGCAAAAGCAACTATTATAGTAGCTGCTTTTGCCATGTAAGTGTCACAATCTCTGTCACCGGTACACCATTGAACATGTCAGCTGAATACTCTATCTATAAATCTTGTTCCTCTTGGTATAGTTGAGGGAATGTACATATATGTTGGTTGCTAAACCCTCGATTCTTCCGCGTAGCCGGTCACAGCAGGTAGTATGTGATAGCATTATGCAAATGTTCTTGAAAGCTTTTGTTCCTATTATAATATATTGTTGATTAATTCTTGAAACCAGTAGTATGTTCGACGTTGTAGGACAAGTTTTGTTATGCAAATGAGTCTTTTGGTTTATAATTAAAAGATTTAAAAGTGAAAAGAAGTCATATGTTGTGGGACGTATATTTTGTTTCCATATTAGCATGCATACTATTATATGAATGTGACCCCCTAGGCTGCAGGGTAAAGCCAGGGTGAACAACATACTTCAATCTAAGTAGTAAAGCACCTTGATATGACAAACAGTATTCACATTGGCAGTTGATGACCGAGATGGAAACTTTTCTTGTATTCAACATACATATTGATCGCTGCCAAAGACAACAGTCTTCTTCTACTCAATATGGTACACCTACAAGCCGTACATTAAGCAGGCGCCGGGCGATTTTTACCCCTGCCCAGGATTTTGTGTCTGATTTGCCTCTAAAACGCCTAACTAGGCGACAGTAAATTTTCGTAAACGGCGCCTGGCCATTTCCCCAACGTTACTACATCTAAACCTGAAGTTTTATTTGGCACTGAATCTCTACAATTGCAAAATACGACGGAAAACTTCAACAACGGAAGCAAAGATATAATACCGATGATTTACAATGATATCGTCCATTCACATGCATTAAGCATGTACAAACACTAGAACGTTTCATTACATACCTTTATGCACATGCATGTATTCAGCGACGTAAGCTGGCGACACATTTAAGTCAATGGAGATTTGGTCGAGACTTCTTGATTCATATTTACGGAAGCCCTTAAGCTTATTGCCAATGAGGCGTAACCACATGTTATATACTAGGCTGGTAAGTGGGAGATACGGTAGATTATAAATGACATAAGTGACACTAAATGACCTTTGATCTCCAACAAAAAAAATATTGCTCTTGAACTTAATGTGTCATAGCTAAATACTAAATATAAGATTAGTTCTGGCTTCCCTTCTTGAGATATCGTGTTTACAAGCAAGGCGTCAAGCACACTTATCCGCCTGCATGACTACAAAGGTTCCGATTATCATTAAAACCAAACAGGGCAGCACTTTATCCTTGATTGAACAAAGCCGACATTTTCTTTACTTGTTAAGATATTATTAGTGAACGTAGATGTGATTACCGATGAGTGTATTCAAGGCAGTGGCGTGCGTAAATTGACGGACCCTCCCCCACCTCCGGTCGTCAGTATGGGGAAAATTAGTAAATAGAGTTTTAGTTTATGCATGTATGTTGTCTTTGTTTATTCGAGAGTAACACGGTTAGCTATTGTTCATGTTCCCAACAGCCTTCGTTTAGAAACATGGAATGAAAAACTGTATAAATAAAAGAGAAAAAGAAGAGAAAAGAATAAATAAGAATTATAAAACAAGTAGAATACTGTACGAAACACTGAACGAAAACGCAGAAATAAAAACTAAGTGATAGAATAGTGACAATGGGGTTAAAGAGATAAGATAATACTTAAAAACACCTTACACCAGTAGTAAGAAAGCAGAAATGATCCAATTTGTGCACCACAAGTACTTCAATTCATGATTTTAAACATGCTAGCCAGAAGAAACAAATCCTGATTGATAACATATAAAAAAAAGTGTTCTCCTGCTGATTTTGGCACTTTTTACTAAGAAGAACTCTCTGGCAGATTGATAAGACTCTAATTGGAGTATGCCACCTTAAGGGGCAGCAAACTTGGCTCGTTTACAAAAGGCGGTTAGGTTGGAAAGCATTCACTGAGATGCCGTCATCTCTCAAAAAAACAGACCCTGATTGATAGCATATCAAACAAACAATTCTCCTGCTGCTTTTGGCACTTTTTACTAAGAAGAACTCTCAGGCGGATTGATATAGACTCTAACTTGAGTATGCCACCTTAAACATATATTTCAGTTAAGGAGCAACATACTTGGCTGTTTTACACTAAAGGCGGTTAGGTTGGAAGGCATTCACTGAGATGCCGTCATTTACATGTGAAGGCATGGAAGGCGAGGGTTTCGATTAAATACAGTCACAATTCCTGGAAGAGATGTAAAATCTGTTTCCACTTGAATGACCAGTCCGTTCTGAACGTGCATCATTGTTCACAGGTTCAGTCAATGACATAACCAGGACATTACTGCATCATTGTCAAGGTAAAAATTAAACGTCAAGGAAAATTATTCATTATCAGTAGAAGTAAAGAAAAATGTGATGGCAGATATCATTACTGATTGAAACCCTTAACTCTCTTCAAAATAATTGGAACATTTTGCATTTAAACACCCTCTATTTAATCAAAATTTATATCCATGTGCCCGGCGGGAAACATAACAACCACCCTTCGCCACCACCTCATTACGAAAGTAGTGTTGGTGTCGCCGATTGAAGACGTTATGTTTTCAAAATATTTTTTAACGACTAATGATAGATTTTCGACATTGTTAATTCCACATTTTTCATGTATAACTTCCACGATTTGAAATTAAAACTTATAGCGTGTAATTCACGACAATATATTTGAAGTAAAAGTTCAGTCAGTCATTAACTCAAGAAAACTGCAAATATCATAGTGATTATTTTTCAAATTTGTAACAGCGAAGTATTTAAGTAAGTAAGGTATTCTGAAAACAATGTTCATGACTTGCACGGTTTGAAATATCAATTTGCTCTTGAATAAAAGAAAAATGAAGAGGAATATTGTTAATATAAGCTTCCAATTGTATTTCATAAATTGTGTATTCCATTTTATACTGTACCGTACTAGCTACTATCGTACTAACATGATACACTTTGAGTTATATCATTTATTCCATAGTTATGAGATATTAACGTTATTCTAATCGATTCCTTATGTCAGGTGATCAGCATGTAATTTTGTTCCTGTCGAATAAGTACCAAGAGCAAACGAAGCGTTAGTAATATTGCTGGTTAACACCTGAAGGTCTTTGACTAGAATAAGAAACTTAGGTCACAAAGTATAACTTTACATGATTTGAAATTACACTTAGCATTGCAATTGACAAGAATATGTTGTAATGAAAAGTTGAAGTAGTTATTATCTCAAGCAAACTGCATATCATAGAGCAAACAAGCTGTTTTCGCCTGGAATATCCTATAACACTTGTAAATGAATACAAAGCAGCTTCAGATTTCAAATATTGCTTGTTTATACCTGAAGGTCTTTGACCAGAATAAGGAACTTACATCACAAAACCGTGGGAACTTAGTCATTTCTGAACTGCCAGGGTCTTGTGCAAATATACAGCTCAGTTTATGACCAAATTTTTAAGCAATTCAATGATCATGGTATTTGCCACTGTGGTAAAGTTTGAGCCCTCGATGAGAGCCGTTGGCATTGTTTGTAGCATGTTTGTTAGGCCGGATTAAACAGACGGTGAAATGGGCATCCCTGGGCATGATCTGCGAAGGTGACACGGAACCTTTGTTCGGACTGTACACACTCTACACCTTAGTAAAGTAAACATATGGAAGCTGTCAAAAGTGAAAGATGACGTAAGCCGTCATAGTAGGGATCGGTTTGTATATGTTAATAATGCAAAGCAAATTTCAGGTTTATTCAGGTCTTTAGTGTGTTACAACTTACAAATGTTATAAAAGGAATGCAATGCATCCAAAAATATCGTACTTGCAATAATACTGACCCAGACATTTTGTGTAGTGTACAGTGGATACAAAAAAATACTGATTGCATTATTCAGACATGTTTTCATATGTACTATACATTTCATCTGAAAAAATATCACTGAAATACGTCAAAAGTATCTTCAGAATATGTTGATACTTCAAGTAAGACCATAAACCTAAACTGAATTATAAAAAAAGTTAATAATTGAGAGATATTGTAAAGTATACCCTGAAACACTTTAATTTTACAAGTTAAGGAGGTTATAATGATGGTTATTTCCTGTAGATAACTGAAAGGCTTGTTAAAAAACGCGCTAAGAATTCGTTCCTTTGCTAATAAAGTGTTGCACTTTTTGATGGAGATATGATAGACAGCCCTGTTTACATCCACAGCATGGTTCTTCACCTCACACCTCACGTAACAGAACAACATGTAAAGAGGTGATTGAATAGCTAGCTACAGGAACGTCTTGAACCATTGGGCTACTGTGTCGAAGTCTGCTTTGTTGTACTTCTTGCTCTAAGGCTCTAGTTAAAATGGGAACATGTATATCTGGTGCCAGCTGTTGCCTGAGTAATATTTACAAGTTTAACTTGATATGCTCATTCTTACCATAGTTAAGCATAAATGAAATAATGGTCTATCCGAAAAGTAAAATTCATTTTCATGGCAAACAAACGTATTTATTTCGCATATATCATTTCCTGTGAATGGAATTGGTGTGTTATTATATTTCCATTGAAGCTTATTGATTGAAACCTAACATGGGGACACATTACAGGGACGTATTCAGGATTTTTTAACCCGGGGGGCGCGAATTACTATCTAAGCGGAGCGCCACCATTGGTTGGCGCGGAGCGTACAAGAAAATTTCTGGTTTTGATACCCCCCAGATCACCGGAAATGGCACTTCTCGGGCCTGAAAATGACCAACCAGATGTACACTTTTGCCTGAGAACCAAGTATTTCCTAATAGTTTTTTTTTTCCATAATAACCTTTTTGAAGAATGTCACCAGTCACACATCATGTGCGACCTCATTGCATGTCCTGTGGATCATTGCTTTTGTAGGTGGTTCTACGTCACGGCCCACAATATCCGAAAGCCCCATTTGTCAAGGTTTTAAGCCCATTATTTGATCATAATTTGAAAAATTCCCATTTCTCGTGAATAAAATAACTTTAAAACATACCCATAATGTTGCACAAAATTCAATCTATGGACAACCAATACAGAAAAACCTCCTTGAACCCCTAACAGACAGGTCAAAATTGCACGAGTAGAGAGAAGTATGATGAAGAATGTTGGTCAGGAATTTTGGAAAATTCCGACACAGTTAATTTATTGGTGTAGAAATATTAATACCTCTTATAACGGCTATTATAAAACTTGGTTGAAGGAAATGAAAAATAGCAGATATTTCCGATATCAGATATTTTGAAACCGAACACTACACACATAGGCGTAAGAGGCGGGGGCTGCATCCCCTGAAAATTCGGGCAATATACTGAAAGAAAAATAAATAGCAATGATGTAGCTTAAGGAAATGAATAGTTTAAAAATGATCTCCTTGGTAATTAAAATAAAGTTCTAAGCTTGGCCGACTAATTCGCCATTACCACTGTTAAAGATAGTTTTGACATAATTGGACCTGTATGCTTTTACTCCATCTTCATTTCGTTGTTTACATTAACATCCGGCGGTATACTGCACAACTTTCAGGGACCGTACGGTACACGATGCCATGCGATGTAATAACCGATGCTTGCTTTATAAATCTGATATTGACATAAACATGTCGAACGCGCGCGAAGCGCGCGAAAAATTTTGGTTATATTTTTCGGGCAAGTCGTTTCAGCCCCCAAATTCAATTGGGCTCCTACGCCTTTGACTACACACATAGACAGTTTTGAGGCTGTTCATCCTGGAACATGCATTTTCATGCTCACTGATATGATGTGATATCTGCTCTTTGCTTAACAAATTCGAACAGGCGTGAAGCGAGTAATTTGCCAAGGGAGGGGCGAAGCCTGTAGGCAAACTATCTAAGTTGGCGCGAAGCGTACAAGAAAATGCCTCCCAGATCGCTGGAAATGACACTTCCCAGGCCTTGTAAGTTGCATCTAAGCATTGTCTATTTTGAAATTACTAGCGATATCATAAAGAAAATTTGCTCGGGGGGGCGGTCGCCCCCTTCCCGAAATGCGTCATGTTCCCCGACGACTCGGTCGAGTTCAAGACCAGCCACAGTTGGTTCCATAGCACAATTGTACAATTGTTTAAGGCGTCCATACACACACGCGCGTTATGATAGACCATATATAGTATATATAGAGATACATTAGTAAGAGAGGAAAAATGGAAACGTCAAAAATGGAGTTGTCGGTGTAAGGGGTAGGGTGAGGCGCACGTCCCCTCCGTAATCCTCGATCTGTCACTGGCAACCCTGTGTATATAATAGGGATCAGCGCTGTAATTATGACTGTTCCTCTTTCTCTTCCCGAGGTTGGCGTTTATCTTCTACTCCCTCCTTTTCTCCTTTTTCTCTCTTTCTTCTTTTCTTTTTCCCCCCTCTTTTCCCCTTTTTCTTCTCTTTTTTTCTCTTCTCTTTTCCTTACCCGGGGGGCGCGCGCCCCCAACGCCCCCCTGGATACGCGCCTGCATTAGTACCGATATTCGTTAATATATTGGGTCATATTGCATACTTTTGGAAGAACGCCATATTACATGTGAGAACCTTCGAATTTCAAGAGTATTCGAACTTGATGAGCATCCTTTCCATCAAAGTGATGACATCTTCCAGTAAAACGTTTGGCATATCTTATCAAACTTCCAAATCTAAGACCACTGACCTGAGAACAAGGAAGATTCGCACAACTGCACGTCATGTTATTAGATTGTAGTTTACAACGCTACAAAGAATCGTGATGAGTGTACATTGATAGACATAAAGTAACAAATGTTCTTTCAATGCCAACAATACAGAAGTATTAGTACAATTGGCTAGTAGTAGTCTATGAGAACAGTAAAGGCTTAAAACGAACGTACATAATAAGTATAGCCAGTTTCCATAAATTAAAGACCTGCAAAATGCTGATGAAGAACTATAATTAATAAATATAATAAATGTGTTCGTTGCGTTTTGATTTTCGTTACTGTTCTTGACCCGGACGTCATTCAATTATGTTCACAACTAACACATTGTTGAGGCTATGCGATGGGCGATCATTCTATATATTTTCCCCCTCTCATATAAAACGTTCTAGATGGACGAAGAGATAAAAGAGAGCTATTCGGAAGATAAAGGCTGTCATGCTGGAGACGGAAACATCCGAAAACCCTCGTATGTTTACAATGTTTCAATTTATGAGTAGATTTAAGGACGGAGGTATGTAAAGATGTCAAATCAGATAACTTTGCGTTCCATTTTCACAGTAGATTTGATGCCGTCGGTAAACAAATCCATCACAAGTTCCATCACAGTATATACTTATTGGAAAAATGATAACTGTAATAACAGAGTGGGAACTTAGAAATAGCAATGATCTCATCACTTCCACAGTAGAAAGTTTAAGAAATTGGAAAAGAAAATAACGTCCCAATGTCTGACTGTAAATGAGCAAATAGATAAGTATGGCAGGGCACACACAAGTACGCGTGAAGACATCAGACATTATGATGGTATGATGAAGGAAACATTTGACGTTGGTAAAGATATTGAAAATACCAGTGGCGTAGGAAAGTACTTTTGAGTGGGGGGGCTGAAGACTGATGGCCGGCCTGGGGGAGGGGTCTTTTTTTGGATTTTTTTTGCATTTCCAGGTGGCCTCAGATGCAATTTGGTGCAATATAGCACACTTCAACACCCACTCCATTTTGTAAATAATTTTGCATTTTCACCTGGCCTTAGATGAGATTTTTTTCTCATTTGGAAATGAAAAAGGGGTTTTCTGACTTGCGGAGCGGGGGGGCGGAATGATACTTCCGCCCCACCATATTTTTCACTGGGGGGGGGGGGGCTGGCGCCCCCCAGCCCCACCGGTTCCTACGCCCTTGGAAAATACTATCAAATGTAGCACTGAAATTCTGTTGAAATCTAAAGAAGGTCGGTGAAACTTCATCACTGCTTGAAAAATCTCTGACGGTGATGGAATTTTCTATGTTATTTGATTCATATACTTGGCAATATTTGAATAAATGCATTTAACAAACCACAAAAGCTGCCAGCATGTAAATGAGTTATTAACATGCAATTAGAAAGAATACTTAATGCTTCCCACACAAGATTATATCTACTAGATACTTATTTAATTATCTGGAAAGGAACTAAGACTTCTCTCTCAGAAGGAGTTAGGATGAAGTTAATGAACGACGAGCAACGCATACTGATAGAACAAATGACAGTTGCAACATTACACATAAAGTAAAATTGCTTGAAACAGTTTATTCATTTCTTGAAGACATTGAGGAGCCGTATAAACATAATATTCTCAAGACAAATCCAGATATACATTTTTGTTTGAATAAGCACTTTATTATTTCTCAGTGTAGTGTTAGTGTGTCATTGGAGGAGGAGCAGAGATGTGTTCTTTGTTGTTGGATTTGCTCTGCTTGTTCGTAAATGTTTATTACATTCTGAAGCTAATGTTGATATTAATCTTCTACTCAACTTGTAACATTGCTTCATCATTGACCAATCAGTCAGAACTGCATTTTTCAACCCTACTTTGTGTTAGAAATTTTTGTGTGTACTTGTTTCAATATATGCTATAGTCCATATTACTTGTCATTAGTTTCCCATTAGGCCATTATTTTATTTTCAATTGTATAGCATTTAGTTGCAAAGTGGAGAAGAGGGATACTTCAGATGAACGTATGGGGAGGCTTTCTTAATATTTTAAGTGATTTTATACTGATTATTCATTCTGTCCAACCAAATAAGTTTATTATATTCTAAAGCTAATGTTAATAGAAATCTTTTACTCAACTTGTGACATTGTGTCTTCATTGACCAATCAGTCAGAACTGCATTTGTCAACCCTACTTTGTTAGTAACTTTCATATGTACTCGTTCAAAATATGTTATATTCCACACTACATGTCATAAGTTTCCCATTTGGCCATTAATTGCATTTCAATTTTATTAGCATTAAGTTGCAAAGTGGAGAAAAGAGATACTTCAGATGAACTAGGGGAAGGCTTACTTAATATCTGAAGTTATCTATCTTGTCCAACCAATCTTGCTAAAAGATACAGCTCTAAAAACGTTATAATGCATGTGCTATATTTTAGTGATGATTTTAACCAAGAATCTGTATAGGTCCAGTCAAAAGTGTCAAAACTTGCCAATTAGAGTGTCACATTAGGCATTTCATAGTCTACTTATTACTGAATAATACAATGAATGAAAGCTGCCATAGATATTCAAGTCATTATCTTATTAGTGTTGACATAAATGTTGACATAAAAATGTAATCTAATATTGCAACAATAAAGAGACGTAATCTGTACCCGTTTCTTTCTTTTTTTGCATATTTCTTCCAATCTGAATTGCCTTATCACATTGTGGACGCTTAGCTAACATGTATTAGATCTAATATTTTTCAATGGTGAACTGAACAAAACCTGTGAAGGAGATGCAATGCAAATTCTGATGCTTATCAACTACTAAACAGCAACAGAAGTTTTCTAGCATATTGTTTATCCATAGAACGATCACATTTGATTTAATGTTGATTTATCAGGAGCTTTGAAGATTTGAACAAAAATTCAATTGTGAGTTTGCAACTTAAGATCCTCAATCATCAGTGTTGGTGCTTATCCAAAATTTAGCATTTCCTTTAGCAAACTTGCATGAAGCCCTGTCCCTTAAAAATAATGTAAATTTGAAAACTGAGCATGACTTCATTACGTCATCAGCAATTCATGCCATAGATAAAGATTGTATGGGAAAACGCTATCAAATATAGAATCCATGCCTACTTGACTGCGATGTATAGCCTGTAAGCCTATGTCAAGTCACCAGAGATATATTTACTAAGTGCCCGACACGGCAGGGAGAAGCTATGCCTGTGTCACATTCGGTCAGTAAATAAGTTGTTTGTATCTGAAACATTCATGAGCGCAAACAACGAGGCCCCATCAGTGCCTGAAATTTCTGTTTTAATTTATAAAAAAGGTTACATGGATTGTCTTATGAATCCAATCTTCGCAGTCACTTAACGATACTGTAACCTGTTTTGAATGAACTTTCTGGGAATAGAAGCATGAGCATATGTTTAAATTGTGCAATCCGATTGGCTGACAGAAAATCCACTATAATCCCCAGTGACACTTGATAGTCCATCGGGGCAGGCTCGATATCGTTCACTGTCGTTGCACATATTTATTACCAAGGTTTGACCACATATTCTGGTGTGTTTTATATGCTAATTACAATTCTCGATATTGGATGGCTCGGGAAGTGTTATTTTAGGAGTAAACAACAGTTTAAGACGGACTCATTTAGTCCGCTTTGCGTTTTTCGGACTTCTCCGAAGCAGCGATTTTTTCCAGTAAAGAGCCAATCAAAATCCTTATTGTGTGTCATGTGATATGTCAGCTGATACAGAAACTGTTCGGCTCGGCGTGACATGTGCAGAATGTGTGTATGTAACGTTTGTACGTGTTTACAATTCGTCTGCATACCGTACTGCATAACAAGAGAACGATGGTTGAAAGTCTAACGAAATTTACAGCCAACAGTTGGCAAACCGACGTCAAATATGCCGAGATATGGAGCAGTATTGAGGGTGGCAAATTTCCATCAATCGCCCGAGAAAATAGAAATAAAAATCTTGTCAACTTCGCTCGAATTTGGTTGTGATACTTGATAGTGAACTTTGGGATACCATCCTTCCTGTTACCACGATTCACCAACAGATCGACTATACAGTAGGCCTAGAATGTGCTTCCATGATTCAATACACGAACGATGGAGGTAGTACTAGGCCTGTTCCTAATACTCATTTTAGAGTATTACTGTGTCAAGAAAGTATACATAACTTCCTCAAGTGACACGAATGCCAACTATGTAAATTTAGGACAAAGCTCTTCAATACCATACTACTATTACTAGTTTGCCTTAGACTAGAAGTGATTTACGTAGCACCCATGAAGGATAGACCGACAGCTACTATATACTGGTATCCGTTATTTTATGATACCATTTATTTCATGTTTGATTTGTCATGAAACAAAGAAATGAAATCAACACCAGTGTAGGTTCGATGGGCAGACTAACGTTAGGCCTATCAATATTCAATGTCGGCATAAAAGCCTAGGCTTATGGTATAGCAGCGAGTCTTGGATTATTTTTCAGAACAGGGCCTAACTAAGCCTAGAGCATGTCTCTATGGCTGCTGGTAGTACTAGCACACACATAAACAAATGTAGCGTGTAATTTAGCTTATATACAGGCCACTAAGTATATAGGCCTAGGCAATGCTACAGTATTGCCTAGTCTCAGATCCCTTCGTGTATTGTGTACACCTAGCAAAGCGAGTTGGCATTTGTAAGTTTCCAGCTATTAAGCATCAGCACGGCACTCGATTTAGTAGCACCTAGTCTTATTACAACTCTTTAAAAATTTGTAATAAAATATTTTTTATCAAAGCATCTTGCTTGCTTTATTTTATTTTGATGCATGTATGGTGAGGCCTTCTTGTAGGATGGAAAATCATGTCAATTAGGGTTGCATGTGTTCTCAAACCTTTGTAGTGTGTGTTTGTAACTATGCCCTACCAAGCACATGACTCCAGGCTTACACTGAAATAAATGGAATATCAGAAGGCTTATTAGACAGTTGAGTTCCAGTGTAGACAATAAATGTGAACCAAAGTGTGATCGACAGGACAATTCGAAATACTGTATCAACCAAACAAATTTGGATGTGATTTGTTGCAGATGAAAGTGCAGGCCCACCGGCGCCAAAGAAAAGGATATTTGTGGTGCTTCCTCTCCAGATATTTCTCTGGCACAAAAAGTTGTGGAAATCAGGACTCAAGTTTTCGTTAGGAAGAAGATCTGGTAGCAGGCAAACAGAACAGCTGTCTCAGTGTCTGACACGAGATGCTGAAAACGGCTCTAAGAAGCTACCGAACAGAGATGTGATGAAAGGATGAAAATGCTATTGCCCAAGATATTCTGTTTACACCTCATAGAGGAAGACTACTTCTTCCTAAACAAGTGGCTTTATGTTGGTCATGTTGACAGTGACGAGGAAGTCATAAAACTCAATGAGTCTGGTAATTATTTAGTAACTTAATTGACAGCTGATAGGTCAATGGACCCCATATACAAGGGAGTAAAAAGCAAACTGGTCTAGGGCCGTCCAGAGTGCCAACCTACCCAAGAGACGTTCCCCAATAGAGTGAACCTGCCCCGGAAGTAACCCAAGGAAGCAATTATATTTCGCGACTGTTGATTTGTTCGACCCGCACCGCAATTGTGTTCTTATTTCGTTAGGACTTTATTTAAGACTTAGCATTTTATTTTCCAATAAATTCAGTCGATTTCTGGTTAGACGTAACAGCTCTGATAAGATCTGTAAGTTACTCATTTATATCATTTACATTTTGCTTTAGTTAATGTGACCCCGTTGTTTTTAATACAAGATTCATGTGCATGGTAAACATACTCATTTGCCTTAATATGTTTAGTTTTGTGTGAGCGTTCCGACTTTTCAAGTTGTCCCCACGATCTCAGAGTTAACCGGCCCTACCTTCATGGGAAGGTGCTACTTGTAATTTCCCTAAAAACCTAAAAATATATATTTTTGCCTAGTCACTGCGTTTTTGAACAGCTACATTTGAGTTAAAGGTCTTGAGCCAGACTTCAGGAGACGGACAGTGTGGTAAAATGCATTTTTTCAAATTAGATAGATAGATAGAAACTTTATTGTCCATTTCAGAAAACAAAAAACGGAAATGATTTCCCGTGGACAGTAAACATAAAACAGTAGTAAATACAAACAAAACTATACAATAAACAAGCTACTAGTGCACAACTACGAGATTAAAACTACATAAGCAGAACCAGAACAGTAATAGACTGAGCAGCACAGAGAGCTACAAGCGACAGATCACACACTGTGGCCAGATGGCTTTGCACGCGAGCTAAACAAGTGTATTGCCTCAGGTAAGAAAGAATTACGGAACCTGGACGTTTTAGTATGGGGCACCTGTAATCGTATCCCGGATCTGTTGAACATGATAAGACTATGAAAAGGGAGTGTATGATCTTCTTTTCTATTATTAAGTTTCTTCATCAGACTCTCTTAATCATATATGGATGAGAGTGACGGAAGGCTTGAACCAATGCAGCGTTCAGTTAACTTCCGAACACTTTCCAGCTCTGCCCTGTACTTCTTCGGCATACTGCCAAAGAAACATATAATACTAGACGTTAGAATACTTAGGATGATTGACTGGTAGAATAATTTCATGATCGTATAATTAACTCTGCATTGTTTTAATTTTCTAAGGAAATAAATTCGTTGGCAGGCCTTACCCTTAACAGCTTTTGTGTGAACATTCCATTTAAGTTTATTATCAATATACGTTCCCAGGTACTTGTAGCTTTCTACTCTCTCAACTACTTTGCCATCGATTATGACATGATCATGAACGTTTTTGCTTTTCCTAAAATCAAACACTAGTTCCTTAGTTTTAGTTACATTTAACATTAGACTGTTACTTTTACACCAACCAATAAACTTATGTACTTCACTAACATAGGCAGAGCTGTCATTATTATAAAGAAGACCAGTCAGCACGGTATCATCAGCATATTTGATAATATTGCATTGGTCACTCGATATTTGCAATCATTTGTGTACAAGCAGAACAGCACTGGTGAGAGCATAAATCCTTGGGGGGCACCCGTACTAATGACACACTGGTCAGATCTCGAATCACCCATTCTAACCATCTGAGGTCTACAACGCATATAATGGAGGACCCAGAGTACGATGTTATAGTTCACTTGCATGTCTAACAGTTTTTGTACTCGAGAAGTCAATGAAGATTGACCTAACAGACATTTTGGGTTGGTCTAAGTGCTTCAAGACCCCATGCAAGTAAACAAGTATTGCGTCATCTACACCTCTTTTGCTTTGGTAGGCAAACTGATTTTTATCTATAACAACACCTTTTTCAGCTAGGAGAAGTTTCAGTACCACCCTTTCCAAACATTTCATGATATTTGACGTGAGTGATATCTGACAGTAGTCATTTAAACATGAGACCACTTTTGTTTTAGGAACCGGGATTATGATTGACGTTTTCCATATCTCGGGAATAACGCCCTCATCAAGTGTTCTTTGGAAGATCGGAGTGAACACTGGCGCTAGCTGAGAGCTACATGTTTTTATTAACATATTTTGGACCCCGTCTGGGCCTGTGGCTTTATTTATCTTAACACTAGAAAAATTTTCATAACATCAGTTTCATTTACAACAACTCTGTCACTACCAGTGTTAGCACAATTAAGACTATTCCTCAATTTGTTATCAATTCCTGCATTAACCAATTCATCGCTACTCACATCAAACCTCAAATAAAACTCATTCAAATCATAGACCAGTTTTTGTCCATCTCTATCCGGTCCACTTTTTGTTTCCCTTTATAACCATTTATACTTTGCATCACTTGTCAGGCTGCTTTAGAATTACCCCCCTCAAATTTATCTCCAAATTAAATAATTTATATTTATCAAAACATACATTTTTTTTTAAATAACACTGCTTTAAGAATCCTACAACTCTTAAAATATTCTTTGTACATTCTTCTATTACTTCAGCCAACACATCCTGGTTCTTAATACTGTGTTTAATTATGTTATCATCTTGCTGTGACAAGGAACTGCTCTGTTTTAATTGTGGTACAGTACAGCGTATAAGAGTGGCGTTATTTTTTTTATTGTTTAATCTTTACATGACACCTCTCTTAGCACCCAACAACTTTTAAAATATTCTTCAGACGTTCCTAAATAGCTTTCAACCAACATTACCTGGTCCTAATTACTGTTAGTACATGAACATTTAAACTATGTTATCATGTTGCTGTGACAAGAAACTGCTCTATTTTCATTATCGTACAACGTATAAGAGTGACGTCATATGTATATTGTTAACTCGTAAAATAACCTCTCCTAGCACCCAACAACTCTTTAAATACTATTTTTATATCCCTCTTTTACTTTCAACCAACAAATCATGTTTATAAATAAGTTCAAGAACATTTAAATTATGTCGTTTCCATGTTGCTGTTACAAGGAACTCTTGAGTTTTAATTGTCGTCCAACCTATAACAGTGACGTTATATGTTTATTGTTTACACGTAAAGTATTACCTCTTTTGACTTGACTTACTGACTTAGGTGCGTAGGACGCTGGGTCCCTTTGCCCTCTGGCGAGTAATCCTCCTCCAATCTGGTATATCTGCTGCGCAGCTTTCAGCAGCTTGGGTTGTCATACCTAGGTCTTTCTGGATTAGGTCCTTCCATCTTGAAGGTGGTCGTCCTGGAGGTCTTGGCTTGCTGAAGTCATTCTTGAATGCTTGGTATGGAAGCCGATGCTCTGGCATCCTAAAGACATGGCCGGCCCATTTCAGGCGTCTCTTGCAGATTGCAGCATTGATGGTAGTTGTGACATTCAGCCTTTGTCTGATGGTGTCGTTCCTCACATTATCTAGGATGGAGACACCCAGTATTGCTCTGAGACATCTCATTTCAAAGACATCAAGTCGATGACGATCTTTTTCACGGAGTGTCCAGGATTCAGAACTGTATGTTGCTATTGGCAGAATGAGGGCCTGGTAAATCCTTACTTTCAGGAATCTGGTGATGTCATGGTTTGACCAGATGGTATTTTTCAGTCTTCCAAAAGCCCAGGAAGCCAACCTTATGCGGCGTTTCACGTCTTCTTCCTTGAGGGGACATTGCTGCCAAAGAAGACAAAGTTGTCAACTTTCTCAACAGGTACTTGGTTAAGGAGAACATCTTTGGTGTCTTCAGACATGATTTTACACTTTGTTGGGTTGATTTTCATTCCCCATCTTGTGCATGCTTCTTGAAGTTTGTTGGTGGCCTCCTGTAGGCTGTCAAGGTCCATTTCTATGAGAGTGGTGTCATCGGCATATGTTTATACACATGTTGCCCATCTTCAGACCTGAGTCAAGATTTTGTATCTCTTTCATGACAAACTCCAGGTAGATGTTGAAGAGACAGGGAGATAGTAGGCAGCCTTGTCTGACACCAACTTGAACCTCAAACCACTCAGTGATCTTTCCATTCACCATTACAGAGCACTTTGTTTTCTCATACATCCTTGCTATGAGGTCTACTAGCTTTGGATCTACTCCAATTGAGCGCAGGCATTTCCAGAGAGCCTCCCTCCAAATTGTGTCGAAGGCTGCTTTGAAGTCCACAAAGTTCCAGTGAAGCGGTATTTTCCTCTCTTTGGCTTTTTCGAAGATCTGGCGGACTGTAAAGATGGCATCTGTTGTTCCTCTGGAGGCTCTGAATCCGCACTGCTCCTCACTGAGGTGATTTTCTACAGTATCTTGGATTCTAGTAAGCAGCATCCTGCAGAAGACTTTGCCAGGGATGGACAGAAGGGTAATGGCTCTGTAATTGGCAGGATCAAGCTTGTCACCTTTCGTATAGACAGGAGTTACCAGACCTCTGCTCCAGTCTTCTGGGATCTCCCTATCTGACCAAGCTTTGTTGATGACTTTGAGGAGCATCTGATTCATCAGTGGTCCTCCTTCTTTTAAATCTTCAGCTGAAATCCTGTCACAGCCACAGGCTTTAATGTTTTTCAGCTTTTTGACAGCCTCTTCTACTTCCTCTAGGGTAAAAGGTAAGCTTGTGGTATTATGGTTGACAGGCTCCGGGATGGTTTTAAGGATGTCATCATCTCTGGGGAATTCTGTGTTTAGATGTTTGTTGAAATGGTCTTCCCAGCACTTCATCACTTCGTCTGGAGCTGTCCTTAGAATGCCTTGATTGTCTTTGGCTGCAGCCTGGGTTGTTGTTTTCTCCCCAGCTAGCTTCCTCACTTTTTTGAAGAGGTCATAGCTGTTGTTCATACTATAGGCTTGTTCCATTTCAGAAACATCATTTTCTATGAGTTTCCTTTTCCACTGTTTTACCTCATATTTCACCTTTTTGTTAAACGTCTTGTAGTTTTTCTTATTGGCTGCTGTAGGGTTGTTGAGCACCTCAACTCTAGCTTTCCTGCGGAGATGGCACATTTTTCTGACTTCTTCTGGCAGGCCTTTCACCAGTTTCTTCCGCTGGAAACCTTCTGTTTCTTCCGTGACTTTGTTTGTGGTGTTTTTGAACTTTTCCCACGAGGTCTCAACATCTGTTTCCTCTAGCCTCTAGATGTAGTAGAGGTTCAAAGGCACCTCCTATTTTTGCTCTGAACTCCTCCGCAATCAGTGGATTGTGAAGTCTGCTTACATCATAGCTTTTTGGAGTTGTTTTAAGACGCTTGACCTTAACCGGTGCTGATAGTACTGTTGCCAGGACGAGATTATGATCTGACTCCACATCTGCTGAGCAGTAGGACCGGCAGTTCTTGAATGTAGTCAAGTTTTCTTGCTGGGTAATAATGAAGTCAATCATATTTAGCATCTAACAACTCTTCAAGTACTCTTAGGATATTTCTTTACAATATCCAACCAACAAACCTTTTTCTAAATAGGTTTAGTAACATTTAAACACTATTATCATGTTGCTCTGAATAGTCGTTGCTGATTTTCAATTTAGCTCACACTTCGTAGTGAGGTCATTTGTTGTTTACGCGTAAGATAACATCTCTCCAAGCATCCAACAACTCCTTAGACAATCTCAGGACATCCCTCTACAACTGTCAACAAAAAACAGTTGGGTTCTAATAAGTGCAAGAGCATTTAAATGCCATTTTCATGGTGCTGTGACAGGGAACTGCTATGTTGTAATTGTCGTACACCATATAAGAGTGACGCCATTTGTTTGTTGTTTACTCGAAAAATAACACCTATCCAATCATCCAGCAACTCGAAAAATGTTCCCAGGACATCCCTCTACAACTTCCAACCAACAAACCGTGGTACTAAATATGTGCAATGAAACTCGTTTTTTAAGCACTTTTTGAAGCCTGCCCTGCTGGAGTATATCTAAGTTTGTTACAATTTTACCAATTGCCTTTGATTTTTTTAGAACTAACCATTCCAAAGCCGACGATTGCTGCTAACATAGCCGACGATGTCACCTTGTCAGTTCCTTAACCAAAGCGACGTCACATCCGGCGGCGTCACAATGGACAAGTTGCTCCAAAATGGTCCCGCCTCCGACAGATCACAATTTCTAACGTTACGCAAGATGATGAGGGGATTTACGAGTGTTATATGTTAAAGGCATTGAAGACTCGCCCCAAACCGCGTGCGGCCATCTGAAAAAGTTAACTTTCTGTTGCTTGCAAGTGACGTTTTGTTCGTGTCCCTACAAAATGCAGACAGTAATGAAACGTGATACCTTGTTATCTTTAGCTGGACCTGAGATGTACATCGCTGTATCGTTTGTATACTGTACTGTGGCTATTGACCGCAGCTGTATGTACTGACTGTACGCAAGTGTGTAATTACCGACGGTAGCAAGCTGTGTGTGTATTTTCTGGGTTCGATGGTGGTGTTTAAAACTTCTGTTACACCTCATTCGAAACTAGGTCAAAGTAACGGCATTAAACGTTTCTTTTTGCGCGAGTCTTCACACCCTTTAAAGAGGGGTCGCTTGGAAGACATGCGATATTGCGACTGATTGTGCGAGGTACGTACTATACACCCTAACACTTCTCATTCACTATATAACATACAGTTATAGACGCTGGTTTTTTTGTACCGCAGCGAGTACAAAACTGACCTCGAGTACACTCAAGGTCAGATCGTTAGTGACGTCACCGTTGAGAAAGGTTTTTCACTAGTGTATTACTGCTATGTCGGAGCAACCTAAAGACTTCGGACAATCTTTAGTAAGTATTGTACATCCAGGGAGTTGTTATGGAACAACTCCCTGGTACATCCACCAAGATGCTCATGTATAGCCAACACACACTTGCCCGACTGACTCAACACTTTTTAACCGTTGCTGCAGAATCTTCCCGTTTTGCGCCTTAAATCACCCTCAATCCTTTTGATGTTTAGAACATTACTTGGTTTATTTCATCCTCTTTAACTATGGGCGGCCATTTGGTCATAAAAATACAACAATGAAACAAGAGACAACAAAACAAGAACAAAGATTAAAATGAACAATAATAAGAATGTAGTGCATTATATATAGAATGAAAGGATATAGAGATGAAACATTCTAAACAAGAAAAGATCAAATAAACAAACCAAAATGAGGAAACTTGACATGATCATACAGCTAATAATAAGACACAGATGCACCAAAAGGAAGCCAAGCCATCGATAAACGACATGACTGCGCGAACTAAATGAAAGTTCGCTCCCACGATTGAAATTTTCCCCCAGATATCAAAACGAACGTTGGGACAAAATTAAATCGAACGATGGGACAGAATCAAAACGAAGAGCGGGCAAAACGAACAGCCTGCAAAATCGAAACAAACGGAGGGCGATTAAACTAAGTTTGCCCCTTAGATAATTTTAGTAATGCCCTCAGCACACCGCAACGGCGCAGCTCTAGCCGGATCTTGCTGCACAGAAATTGTGTGTCTTAGCGTCATATCATCAGGCCCATGTGTACTTGGTCACGGTGACAAGGCCTGTCTATAATAATCAGTATGGCAGTGTCCCTCGTCTGCCTCTGCCCGGTTAAAAATTCCATTGTGGGACAATGACAACACGACGATTAGCCCACATAGTTCACTGGCCAGCATGGTTGGACAGAAGTGTTGTGCTACAAGATGTCGTAACTAAATTTCGTAATATAACACGGTCATGGAAAACCAAAACAGAGGAATCTTTCTTGTTAGTTCATAGAGGCGTTCGTTCGTTTCGCGTGAACGTTCGTTTTTATTTTGTGCGAATGTCCTTTTGATTATATTACATCTTCGTCTTTATGGTGGCGCTTGTTCTTTTTGTTCTGAGCACTTGTTCGTTTCGCGTGTGAGCGTTCTTTTTTCCAATGTTCTTTTCCAGTTGGGAAGCAGACCCAAGGTTCGTCGGAATTTATTAAGCTTTGGTGACGTCACACATTTTGAATTTCGGCGGTAATCGTTCACTGAGACACAAGAAATAAATGTGTGTTGTTTTCATTAAAACCTCATTAAAATGTCTACTGAACCTGAAAACTAAGATGAAAAATTAGATAAAAAGGTTCTGACTTACCACTAACAATAAATTCGAACAGAATGACTCACGGGAAAGCCGCTAAATTACAGGTAATATTTAGGTCACGGCTGCAAAAGCCGCAGAGACCGATCATGAAATCGGCTCAAAAAATACTTAAAATACCGGAACAAACGCCAAATGTTCACAAACAGTTAGATAATTTCATTCCACACACAGAAACATCCGTCAATTATCACAGTCTGCTTGAAAACGGCCGATCACAATTCATTTCACATGTCTCCGACGTTCGCGGGTGATGTTGGGCCGCCATCTTTGAAATTTTAACAAGTTAGCAT